>APFE030864900.1:65242-99085 GCA_000404065.3 Pinus taeda | reverse complement strand
AGATCGATCTGCCAATTCTAGCAAAGTAGAAGTAGGTTCTACTGATGTGATGCCAAGCTTTTGGCAGGTGGAGGTTGTTAAAATATTGATTGTAGCTCCCAGGTCGACTAAAGCATTAGTCAGGGTTTGACCATAGATTTGGACAGTTACAATTGGGTTTCCGGGATCTTCGTATTTGATAGGTGTCTCTTTTCCTGATAACAAGTTGGATAACAAGCTGGGTCCTTGTGAACATTAGTCATGACCACTTGTTCTTGAACTTGCACAGGGGATGTTCGGTCCTCCAGAGTTGGTACTTTGTTAGGATGCACAACTCTATGTTGGTACTCTCTCAGGTAGTTGGTTGCTAGGATTACACAATGCGTGACTCCAGTTGGGAAAGACTACTAGCCTAGGGACAGATTTGTGCAAATTTTTGGGCCAAACAACCACTAACCTATAAAAAAGTTCAATTCAGTCTAAGAGGCCAGTGATGTGCCAGAATGCACAAATCTGGAGAGGAAGGTGAGTCTTCCTTCTCCAAATTGCGAAATGCAACCTTGGTGAAGGCAGATATTGGGCCAAGGTTGGCCTGATTCGTCAACGGGAAACTGAAAGCAAGCAAGTTGATGAAATGCATGGGAGCACTAAGTGATAGTAGAAGTGATAAATAGTGTGCGCAAAACATAAATGGAAGATTGAGCAAACATATCAACATGCATGTGGGTGAGGTCGTTCATCGGTTGTGCGAACGTCTGTGCAAAACAGTTTCATGCATACAACAATAGTGAGATAGCAACTAAAATTGAAACAAAGCTAGGACACATTATACTATATGTAAACAACAACAGACATTCAAATAAATCAAGAAAACAACACTCAGATAAGCGAACACACAAAAAGTGACATAAATGCTGAAGAAGAAACGTTGTGGCCACTTACCTATGAATAGGTGAGTCAGATGTGTCGAAGAGTCCTGGATGTGCTATGGGATGTCAGAGCTCTAAGATTAATGTGAATGAATGAGCTCTGATGTGTCAAATAAATAATTTTGGTCTCAAGACATGCATGCCACAAATATAGGAAAAATCGAAACTTGGAGGGAAACTTCTAAACCAACTTTACATGTAACCCCCGACTACTAAAAATAGATCCCTAAATCGTCGGATGCCTTTTGCATGTTCTCTCCTGCTATTCCAGGAAGATCAAGTCATGCATGCATGCAAGTCAAGTTTCCTCAGTCCCGGGTGGAATTAGTCAAGAAGACTGTCCATGCATGCCAGTGCTCAACTGCTTGGGAAAAATGTGCATTCTTGACTACAAGCTGGGCTGACTGGCCAAGGGGATTATGCAATTTCTAGGTAGAGAAGCTAATTGTTGCCAAGATTTGCACAAATCCTGGGTTGAAAAACTTGTTCATGGGAAAAATTGCGCAAATTTTGCAGGGAGGTTTGGCTGGCAGGATTGCGCAATCTTGGATTCCAGCAGGTTGTCAGAGGGAATTGCACAATTCCTAGAGGGAAGGCTAGTTTCCCTCTAGAAATGCACAAATTTCACTAGGAAGTTACTCAACCTGTAGCTAGAGCAAGTCTAAGTAAGCAACCTGTGAGGGGAATGGATCGGTTGTGATCAACATACTGCCTTTTTATGAGGAAAACACTGAAGCTTGAGTACTTGACGAAGAAAGGCAAAGTGCTGTATAGGGTTGGTAAGGGAGGCTCCAAAATAGGATAAGGAAAAATTTTGGAGGGTGGTTGTAGCCACTAAACAATATGTTAGAACAATTTGGTATTTATATGTATCGAGGTTTGCTAATGATATAACATAGGTGGAGTTGTCAAGGAAAACATAGGCCAATTTATTTTTCAATAAGAAAGTCATAATTAAAAATGTGGTTAAATCCTTGCTACCTATGGAAAACATAGATATTCAATGCTTTGATTATGCATGGTGCATGTTAATGTTTCTCTCGAAATAAAGGCACTTTCAAGGATGCAAAATAATGCCATACATTGTCACTTCATGTTTATAAGATTGTTGCATTTATTTTCAAGAAGGATTTCCATGTTTAAAATGCTTGTGTACATAGACTCATTAATTACATGATTATTATATAGAGTTTGATCGAACTTTTCAGCATTTCAAATGTACGAGTTGGATAGATTATTAAAATCACCATGTATTGGTCCTGTCATAGGTGGTTTCACAAATGGAGCATTGTTTGTTTTTCCCTTATTAGGGGTTGCAAGTGGAGAGGGGCCCTCTATAGGAGTGAGTCTTTGAAAAATTATGGGAGGTCGAATAATAAAGGAGGCCATTGAGGGGAGATGCACTATACACTCAAAAGTGTGTCACTCACAGAGGAGGAAATGGAAGAATTAAAGGAAGCAATAGGAAGTGAAAGTAGGGTATATCAATACTATTGATTGTACTCTCATGATCTGAAACTGGAGTAGTAGGCTATGGCTCTGAATATGGCTATCAAACTAGAGTTAAGGAATCCTTTTTACTTACATGATTCACCAACATCTTATACTCTCTCTTCATTATAACTTGTTCCCAAAACCTCACCTTCCCCTATTAATTAAAGACTAAATTTCTCCAATTTCACATCAAGCTAGCATATGAGTACACCTGACACCCTTGTACCTAACTTAGTGGTTAATTCCACAACATGATGTCAAATCCTATCTTCACATATCAGGATACACTTTACATGATTGCTACATTTATGGTCTGTTTCAACAGAGCTTATAAAACTCTAGGGAAAAGTAACTTTTATATGCCTGGACTTTTATAGGACTAAAGATTATAAGCCCTATAGAGGACCCATAGTAACCCTAAAATCCCTTACTAGTCCTGTGAGATGGAGTGATTATATTTATATTTTTATATTGTTATGTAGTCTAGAAACTTTCACAGTAACATTTTATTATAATTGTACTCTCTCTCTCTCTCTCTCTCTTTCTCTCTCTCTCTCTCTCTCTCTCTTCTATATATATATTATATATATATACTTATTATTTATTTATTATGTTTGTGTGTGTGTGCGCGCGCGTAGGTATATGCACACACACACAATAAGGAGACATAGTATTATTATCATAAAATATTGTCTTGTAAATTGTATTGATTTTTAAAGGAGCTTCCCTCCCTGAAGAGGAACATAATAATTGGTTTCTAATAGATTTGAAGGTGATCATAACATTTGGTAACAGAGCTCATGATATTATGGGTTTTCTGCCTCAAAAAGGCCATGATGCATTTTTTCTATAAATCCTTTTTTTGGAGGTTTTAGAGTATGAAAAATAGAAAATATTGGGAAGAGATATTGGGAAACATTAGATTCAAATTTTAGATCTCAGTTAACTATGCTTTTAGGTATATGCACCAAGGGAGTCAGGGTTTTTGAATGATCCTAAAATTGGTCTCAAAGATGTCAATTTAGAATTCTCGTCATATTTTTTCAAAAAGGGGTTCAGAGCACGATACAGGGATCAAATCGAGCATAAATTTTGCTGAACTTCTTGTTCAAATTTTATATCTTGCCTCACTATAATATTGGATATGTGCTCTAAGAACTTTTGGTTACCTGAATGATCACAAAAATAGTTTCAAATAGATCATCTTGGCTTTTTTTTCAATAACTTGTTTTCTGCGTGGTTTCATATAATGAAAATTTGAACAAATTAAGGATAAGTATAAGAGAAAACCTTGCTGAATTTATAATTGGGGAAGTTAGGGATTGGGAGCAATCCTGAAATAAATTATAAACATGTTAGCTTCATATTTTTGCTATATCTTCTTTTCTGGGAGTCTTCGTATTGTTAAATTTTCAAAAAATTAAAACAACATATATAAGTACCTTGGGTAGAAATTTCAAAATTATATTTGAGTAATTTTAGATATGGAATGCTATACAACTTTTGCTCGTGGGAAGATTACCATAATTTTCACTTTGCATATCAAGTTCAGTATACACAAATGATTGTAGAAAAGACATATCGAAGTATTACCTACGAAGTTTTTAACTATAAGGATTCAAATATTAGAGATATATAAATGAAAACTTTAGTTATTCAGGGATTTTCCAAATTAAAGTATCTAACCTATAAATGTCCTAACTATTTATTGGAAGATTTGATTTCTTTTTTTTGTGACTGAAAGTTGTGATAAAGAGGACTACTATTATTTTCTAGCATACCTCCAATGAAAGCTACTACACCAATTAAATTTATTGAAGGATCATCATTGAATAATGAAGAAAATGAGGACTTAGAATTTAGGTTTTCTCAATTACAGAAGAAAGCTAATGAAATGGGTGGTGGTATGCTGAGAAAGGTGAATTTATTAGATTCTCAAGAAAAAATCTAAATGGAAATGGAAAAGAATATGAGTGAAAGTAGGAAAGTAATATAAAATATGATGACTAAAAATAAAAAATAAATGCAAAAATCCATTGGGGAAGAAATAAAAGGATTGTAAAACATTATATTAAAAGATATTCCTAAAGCGGATAAGGAAATACAAGGAAATCGTGAGCATAAGAAAAGCATGGTGTTGAGAATCATTCGTATATGGTGAGTATACTATGATTTTTGGATAGAAAAAATATTGAATCAGATAGCCATCACTATTAATTTTCTATGAGATCCACATCATAATGGCTTGAATTCAACAACAAGGAACTATTATATCTCGAAGACCGATATTGTAACATCCCTGGTGAAACTTATATGTAATAAAAGTTAATAAATGAAAAATAATAACCACGGATGATGGGACATTTATTCCAAGATGAATTTTGGGCAAAATCCTAGTGATGGGGATCACATGTGATTGTTTATGGCTAAGGAAATTGGCAAAGGGAATGGCTAAGTATTTGGAGAGGGAAAATGGCATTTTCGACACATTTATTTATAAAAATAATGGAAATTACGAGAAAAAGGAGGTGAAAGTTCAGAGGTTTCATGTGAGGATGAAAATGAAGGAAAATAATGGAAAATCAAGAAAATAGAGGCCTCATTCATAAAAAGGCTTTTGAAGATCAATTGGTAAGATTTTGTCATTTCAGTTTTGGAACTCTCTTGTTAATCTCTCTCTATCATACTCTTGGAGACTTATATTTTTCTTGGAACACTCTTAGAGGGTGTGGCATACTTGGATTATTGGAGCTAGAAGGAAATGGAAGAGCAGGAAAGCACAAGAAGGCGTCAAGATTATAAGTGACATCATATTTGCTTGTAGGTACCGAGTTGCGTGTATGATTGCTTCACGCATTTTGGCATGCATGGCATATGCATGTGGATTATTGATTGTGATCTATCATTGGCATGGAGGATTTCCTCGATTGACAATGGATTTCCTAGCCTTGGCATTTCCTGGATAGCAGTGGAGTTTGTGGGTTTATTTCCTTATTGTAGTTTTGGTTAGTTTTCATGTTTCCTTATTTTGTGTTGAGTTACTAGTTCCTGGTTCCTTGGTTGGATAAATGCTCTGGAGCCCTCTAACAACATTGGTTGAGTTACTAGTCACATAGACTTGGTTGGAAAAATGCTCTACAGTCCTTGATGCATTGAGTTACTAGTCCTGGAACCTTGGTTTGACAAATGATCTGGAGCTCAATGATAACTGTGGGTTGAGTTTCTAGTCTTGTAGCCCTGGTTGGAACAAATTCTATAGATCCTTGGATGGTTGGGATAGAGATAGATCTGACGATGGTTTTTTGATGTTCGACTGTGAGGTGGAATCACTATTTGATGGGTTGAGGTTGATGGCCTCTGAAAGCCCTGATTGAGTTTTGATTGATTTGTTCTATAAGATCCCACATTCATGCTTGAAATATGGCATGGGGGTGAATGGCTGAAAAGAGATTTGGATCAACCATTCTATGGTCGGGTGGAATGTGGAAGTCCCATCTCGAGTTTGGATTTTGCATCATTATTGAAAGTTTATTTCACTTTGTATTTATATGAGAATTTTGATGGATTATATGTGGTCTATATGGCTATACATTCATGAGTATTTATTTTGTTACTATGCTGGCTATGTATGTGCCTTATGACAATAGCTGTGTATGGATTTCATAATGTGTTTTACTTGTAATTGACTAATCAATGTATCTATGACCTAATGGATGGAATGGCAGTTGATGTGTTGAGAAATCAATTGTTCTGAGTGACTCTCATCTAAGTTTGAGACCCCTATGCTCAGAACTATTATTTACACTTGTAGTTTACATATTTGTGATATGTTTGACGAAATCCCTATCGTGGCTAGTAGTGGTCCAGTCAAGTTCTTAAAGAAGTATTTTCTTTATTACTATCTTCTCCATGTTATTTTACTGATCTGAAGAGATGGTTCAATTCTAGGTAGTGACCCGGGCTCTGAATTTGAAAAAGTGGTTCAAAGCTCAGGGACATTCACATAACACTGACTAAATGAGTCTTTGAACATTGGCAAGCAATCTTGTGAGAGCGAGTCTAGGTTTCTGGATAGTGTCATGCCTATAGCATGAGAGCGACTAGGGCTTAAGTTGTCCAAAAGCTGAGTGGGACCCAAACGCAAGATGTCTAAAGTGTTGGATTGGTTCTTGAGGGTCCTGAAGATGATGTTAAATGTATGTATGGTGTGTTTCCATCGGTTCCACTCTCTTAATGTGACTTAGGAGGTCGAATCATATCATAGTGGCCTCTCGTCGTATGTTTACCCCAACTAGCTGGTTTGTTAGGTAGATGTGGGAGGACGGTGTTGCAAAGTGGTATTAGAGCATGGTTCGTCCCTCAGGCTCGATGGGCTATGTGTTGGCCATGGATGTATGTCAGTTCCATGTGTGTCTCCCACAATTGTATTCCATGTGCTTGTTGCATTTGCATGATGTTGTTGATGGTTGTAGTGATGTCGTCATGTGAAATTTGATGTGGTTATTGTGTAATGCAACGTTGTTAGTGTATGGCTAGTTACATGTCAACTTATGTCGCTTACATGAATTGTTGTAGTATGTTTGTTTACATTCTTGTATGCTTGGTGGCATGTATCTTTCTTTTAGGTTTTGTTCGAGTACCGTTCCTTCATTCCTGATCATATGTGATTATATATATGTGTAGTTCGTTACATAGTTCTTATGCATGTTCATGTTTGCATGTGTTCAAGTGTATAGTGATGTTGTGGTTGTTGTCATGAATTAGGTCGTGGCGTGTGTTGTTGTTAAGGTCATGCATTGATGACTGGATTCTAACTAGAATTATGGCTGCATGGTCATATGATTAGGTATTAAGTTTCTATATGATGTCATGATTATGTTATACATGTATCACACTAATTTTTTGATCTTGCAGACAAGGCATCCTCCCCGAGCTATACTAAGGTACATTGGTTTATTGTGATTTGGTTTAGCTGATATGATATACCTTGCAGGAACAAATATCAAATGGATAGCAAGATGGTTGACTACAAAGACTCTCCCTCTGAATCCAAAGAGTAGTATGGTGTTGGGAACTCTTCTGATTTGGCAGCTACACTAAGAAGCTTAAGGGAAGAGATAAGGAGTTGTAAGGTAGATAATTACATAATCATGTAGGCACAGGGGAAACAAGCATAGGTAAATGCAATGATATTTCAGAGTTTGTTAGATTTGTAGAGATAGGGACCACGTCGGATCAACTATGAGGAGGAGGATAGAAATAACATGGCCTATGGTAGTAGGTTGCATGGTGGTCACATGTCACATAGAGATGACATGGTCAGAGATGGAAGATTGTTGGAAACTCTGGATAGAAGAGGGGATAAACATATGTATTATTCTAGTTTTGATTCAGATAGGCACCATAATCTCATCATTCTCATCCTTATAGGAGAAGTGGTAGGGGATATCTTCCAGATGAGTTTAAGAAAGAAAAGCGACCTACATTTGGTGAAGATATGAACAAACCAGAAGATGTAAAGGCATGGTTGGTTTGCATGAGGAAATTATTCTGGTTGCATGATTGTTCAAAGAACATGAAAGCTAGAGTGGCTACAGTCAGTCTTAAGGGTAAAATAGACATTTGGTGGGAAGATGTGAATAATTTAAGATGTATTCATGAGGAAGATTTTACTTGGAGTGAGTTTGAGTCGTCATTCAAGAATAAATATTTGTTAGAGAGATACTTTGATGACAGGGAAAAATAATTCTATGAGCTAAAGATAGGATCTATTACCGATGATGAGTACAGTAGCATGTTCCTAGAGTTACTAAGGTATGTACCTTATCTCATAGAGGAAAAGGCCAAGATTCAAAGGTTCATTAGTGGATTAACAGTTACATTAAAAGACAAGATAGAGTTTGATGAGCCTATATCATTAGAGGAGGCCATCCGGAAGCTAAGACATTGATATGAATGATTGAAGTGTAGGTTTGAGACTAAGCCAAGCTAGAGAGGTAATCCAAAGAGAAAAGGAAAATGGGACAAGAAGTGAGCAAGACCCGAGGACTCAGGTAACAAGGAGAATGTTGCACCACCTAAGTGGTTCAATGCATCGGATAGAGGATAGGGACATCTATCTAAGGAGTAGAATAAGGAGCCCGTGCGGTGTTGGAATTGTGGAGGAGATCATCACAAGAGAGATTTTCCATAGTTCTAGAGTGTTAGGCCTAATATATATAGTGCAAAAGAGGCACATAATGTTGTGGATGTTGGTCAGAGGATTCCTTGTATTTATGAAACATTAGATAAGAAAAAGGAAGAGCATCAGTCATATATCATTTAGATGGATCTTAAGATTTGTGATCAAGTTAATTTTATTTTGATTGACCTTGGATCTAATTATACCTATGTTCGTCCTAACTTGGTGGATAAGTGTGGTTTGTTTAAGGAATTGCATGCACAATTTTTGTGAGTGTAGTTGGCTAGAGGTACGAAGAAGTAGGTTCATCATTGGGTAAGAGCTTGTGCATTTGATTTTAATGGTATGCCTACCACAACACAATTGAATGTATTACCGTTGGGATGATAAAATATGTTGTTGGGAATGGATTGGTTATATTTACATAGAGCCAAGGTAGACTTTTTTAACAAAGCCATTCAATGTTTTGATGACAATGGGGAACCAAGGGTCTTACAAGGAAACAGAAAGGAACATCAGTTAGGATGGTGACAACTATGCAAGCAAAGCGCAGTCATAGAAAATGGTGTAAGTTATTTGCAGTGCACATTTCTAGTGATAAGGGCAAAGAAGTTGAGGATGAAGATGTTTTGATCAGTTACCCATTTTTACATTAGTTTAAGGATGTATTTCCTGAGGACATTTCAGAGTTTCCCCATTTCAGAGTTTCCACCTCACAGGGGGATAGAATTTTCTATTGAGTTAGTGCCAGTTGAAGCTCTAGCATCAAAAACAACTTATAGGATGAGCACACTTGATTTGGTTGCATTAATGTTGTAGCTGAAGGAAATTTTAGACAAGGGATACATTAGGCCAAGTGTATCACCATGGGGTGCATTGATATTGTTTGTAAAGAAGAAAGATGGTACTCTTAGATTATGCGTTGACTATAGGTGGTTGAACAAAGTGACCATCAAGAAAATGTATATGTTGTCGAGGATTGATGACTTGTTTGATCAGCTAAAGGGAGGAGCAGTGTTCTCAAAGATTGATATGAGATCGTGATATCATCAAGTATGCATCAAATAAGAGGACATTTACAAGACAACTTTCTGGACCACGTATGGGCATAATGAGTTTGTTATAGTTCCATTTGTGTTGACTAAAACTCCAGCTACATCTATGTTCTTGATGATTAGTGTGTTGTGTCAGTATTTGGATAATTTTTTTATTGTGTTCATTGATGATATACTGGTATATTCTAAAAATGAGTAAGAACATATCGAGCATTTAGCAGTAGTGTTGAGGTTTTTGAGAGAGAATCAATGGTATGCTAAGCTAAGCAAGTGTAGTTTCTTTAAGACTGAGGTACACTACTTTGGGTATGTGGTCTCCAATGAAGGAATTGGAGTAGGTTGACAAAAATAAGAGCCATCATGGAGTGGGTAGGTCCTAATAATGTGGATGAGGTGAGATCTTTCATGGGTTTGGTAGGCTACTATAGGAGATTCATCAAGAAATTCTTATAAATTTCTTATCCTATCACATCATTGCAAAGGAAAGGTAAGAATTTTGAATGGAAAAAGGAGTCTGAGGCTAGTTTTTAGCAACTCAAGTAGTTGTTGACACATGCACCAATGTTAAAGATCGCAGATCCAGACAAAGAGATTGTTGTATGCACAGACTCTTGCAAGAGAGGACTTGGTGGATTCCTTATGCAAGATGGACATGTGGTATGCTATGAGTTGCAGAAACTCAATGAGCATGAGTAGAACTACCCCACACATGATCTTGAGTTGGGATCAATTACTCATGCATTGAAGATGTGAAAACACTATCTTCTGGGTAGGAGGTTTACATTGACGAGTGATCATAGTGGTTTGTGGTATCTATTTGACCAACCGGATCTGAATGGTAGGCAGGGTCGTTGGTTGGCTACAATCAGTGAGTTCAATTTTGAGATCAAGTATATCATAGGTAAAGAGAATAGAGTGGCAGATGCTCTCTGCAGCTGGGAACAGGTAAATCACCTAGCAGCTATGAGTTCCTATGGGACATATTTACAAGATAGGATATTGCAAGTAGGTTAGTAGGATGTCATCTATAAAGAGCTTATTCATAGGTTACAGTAGAGTGTAGTTACATACATGTGATGGTATTGGTATAGTTGATCGTACAGGTAGAGGTATGGGTACAGGTATAGGTGATGGTACAGGTACAGGTGATGGTACATGTATAGGTACATGTGATGGTACATTACAAGTGTAGGTGCATAGGATGTGGACTATTATCTTACAATAGATAGATTCGTCAGGTTCTGAGACAGGATATATGTGTTGGATAATAGTGAGCTCAAGAAGGTGGTCTTGAGAGAGTTTCATGTGAAAACATATTTAGGTCACCCAAATTATGAGCAGACATTGACAGAAGTGAAGATATTTTATTACTGGTTGAATTTTAAGAGGGATGTAGTATAGTTTGTGGCTAGATGTTTTGATTATTAGTGTGTGAAGGAAAAGTGTAAACATCCATTTGGACTGCTATGGTTGATTACAATTCGAGACTGGAAATGGGAAGTCATCTCCATGGAATTCATCACAGGGTTTTCGATGATAGTGAGACAACACGATTCCATCATAGTTATTATGGATAGGTTGACAAAGGTTGCACATTTCATTCTAGTGTAGTCTACATTCATAGTTAGCGATGTAGCACATGTATTCATTAGATATGTGGTCAGATTGCATGGTGTTCTGGAGAAGAGTGTTTCATATAGGGATGAAAAGTTCACTTCCAAGTTTTGGAAGGATTTATTTGCAGGTTTGGGAATAGAGTTGGAATTCAGTACAACTTATCATCAACAAAGAGATGGACAGACAGAGAGGGTCAACAAGATATTGGAGGACATGTTGAGGATGTATGAGATGCATCAATAGTGAAAGTGGGAAGAGTATTTTCCACTGGTAGAGTTTGCTTACAACAATGGTTATCATGAGTCATTAAGGATGATTCATTTTTAAGAATTGTATGGGTGGAGTTGCAATACTCCTATTAGTTGGAGTGATCCGGTTAATAGGGTGTTGATTGGACCAGATATGTTGGGAGACATGGAACAGGAAATGTAGGTAATCAAGAAGAATATAAAGGCAAGAAAGGATAGGTGGAAGATCTATGCAGATTGGAACATGTTGTTCAAGGAGTTCCGGGTTGAGAAACATGTGTACTTGTGCATCAAACCAAAGAAGAACTCCTTATGGATGGGATTATGTTCCAAGATGGCAACACATTTTTGTGGACCCTTCAACATTGTTGAGAGGATTGGGCTAGTAGCCTATTGACTTGCACTGCCTCCGAGAGTGACAGTACATGATGTTTTCCATGTGTCATTTCTTAAGAAGTATGTTAAAGATGTTGATTATGTGATCGACTGGTGTGTATTGCAGGTGGAACCAGATGGAGAATTCTAGCCGGAGCCTCAATATATATTGTAGAAAAAGGTGCTCATGCTTCGGGACTAGGAAATCAAGCAAGTTAAGGTGTAGTGGAAGCACTTTGGGCCTGATGAAGTTACATGGGAGATGTCAGATCAGATGCAGGCTATGTATCCTTGTTTTCCAGTTGCGTTAAATTCGTTTTGGCTTGGTTTTTTGCTGTGGTTTTTGGTATATGATGTGGTATATGTTTTGATGATGTTGGTCTATGTACATGTGTATATTGCCGTAAATAATGCCATGAGCTATGTTATACAGCTGCAATAAGCAATATGGGTGTCATGACATTATGATGTTATGTTATTATGTTTTCATGTTGGTTTCTTCTCAGTAGATTGATCATTGTAAATACTGCAACAAGCCAAGTTATAAAGCTCCATCAATAATATGTGCTTCTTACAACAATTTTTTGGTTATGGGTGTTATTGAACATTGAGGATGGTATTCCTCCAAGGGGGAGGGTTCTGTAATAGCCCTAGTGAAAATTCTATTTAATAAAAGTTAATAAAGGAAAAATAATAATCACAGACGATGTGACACTTATTCCAAGCTAAATTTTGTGAAAAAGCCTAGTGATAGGGATCATTTGTGATTGTTTATGGCTAAGGAAATTAACAAAGGCAATGGATAAGGCTTTGTAAAAGAAAAATGGCATTTTGACACATTTATTTATGAAAGTAATGTAAATTTGGAGAAAAACGAGGTGAAAGGTCACATGTTGCATGTGAGATGGAAAATGAAGGAAAATAATGGAGAATGAAGAAATAGAGGCCTCATTCACAAAAATGCTTCTGAGGATCAGTTGGCAACCTTTCATTAGTTCAATTTTGGAACTCGCTCATTACTCTCTCTCTCATACTCTTGCAGACTTAGAGTTTTCTTGGAGAATTCTTGGAGGGTGTGGCATACTTGTATTCTTGGAGAAAGAAAGAAATGGAAGAGAAGGAAAATGCAAGAAGGCATTGCGATCAACAGCTACATCATATTTTCTTACAAGTACCGAGTTGCATATATGACTTCTTCACTAGTTTTGGCATGCATGGTAGATTCAGGTGGATTATTGGTTGTGATCTATCTTTGACATGTAGGGTTGCCTCGATTGACAGTGGATTTCCTAGGTTTGCCATTTCCTAGATACCCATGGAGTTTGTGGGTTTATTTCCTTGTTGTGTTTTGGGTTGGTTCTCATGTTTCCTTAGTTTTTTTAACTTACTAGTCCCTGGAGCCTTAGTTGGACAAACACTCTGGAGCCCTATAACAGCTTGGGTTGAGTTAGTAGCCTTGTAGCCTTAGTTAGACAAACATTTTAGAGCCCTTAGTGGGTTGATTTACTAGTGGTGGAGCCTTGGTTGGAAAAAAGCTCTAGAGCCTGGTGGAAGCTATGGGTTGAGTTACTATTCCTATAGCCTTGTTCGGAACAAACACTCTGGAGCCCTGGATGGATGGGATAGAGACCAATCTGATGATGGTTTTCTAATATTTGACCGTGAGGTGGAATCACTATTTGATGGGTTGAGGTTGACGTCCTCTAGAAGCCTTGGATAAGTTTTGATTGATGTGTTCTATGAGATCCCACATTCATTCTTGGAATATGGCATGGGGGTGAATGGCTAAAGAGATATTTGGCTTAGCCATTCTATGGTCAGGTGGAATGTGGAAGTCCCATACCCAGTTTGGATTTTGTATTATTTATAAAAGGTTAGTTATCCTTGTACTATTTTAGTTTATATATGCTCTATGTGGTTTTACATTCATGAGTATTTATGTGTCTATTATGCTGGTTATGTATGTGTCTTATGACAATAGATATGTATGGATTTCATCATGTTTTTTACTTGTAATCGAATGATTAGTGTATCTATAACCTAATAGATGGAATGAAAATTAATTTGTGGAGGCATCAATGGTTCTTAGTGATTCTCAGCTAAGTATGAGACCCCTATGCTCAAAAATATTATTCACACTTGTAGTTCACATATTCGTGATATGTTTAACAAAATACCTGTGATGGCTAGTAGGGGTCCTTTCGAGGTATTAAACAAGTATTTTATTTAGTACTATAATTTCCATGTTATTTTACTGATATGAAGAGATGGTTTAATTATGGATAGTGGCCTTGGCTCTAGGCCTAAAAAAGTGGCTCAAATCCCGGGGACACTGGCTTAACATTGACTAAATGAGTCTCTCAATGTCGATAGGAAAGGTTGTGAGAGTGACTCTAGGTTTCTGGATGTTGTCATCCCTATAGCATGAGAGAGACCGAAGCTTAAGTTGTTTGAAAGCTAAGTGGGACCCAAGGGTAAGTTGTCTAAAGTGTTGGATTGGTTCTCGAGGATCCTTAAGTTGATGTTGAACGTTTCTATGGTGTGCTTTCATGGGGTCCACTTCCTTAACGTGACTTAGGAGGTCGAATCATATCACAATGGCCTCTCATCACATGTTTACTTAGGTTGACTAGTTGCTTGGGTAGATGTGGGAAGAGAGTGTTAGATATATGAGGAATTTTGATGGTAATAATATTATAACATGGATATTTCAGATGGATCAATATTTTGATCTACACCAAGTAGCATCCTTAAAAAAGGTAAATATTGCACCGATGTTTTAGAACAAGACTAATATGTATTGTCTCACTGGCTTTGTGATAGGAAAAATGGTTATGTTATATCTTGGTATATGTTTTCAAAGGATTTGATAGAAAATTATGGGGATATTATGAGCAATACATTCCTCAATGACATGGTAAATATTGAACACAAGGGTCTAATTATAGAGGACATTCAACTACTCCAAACATTGATTCTAAATGTAAATAATATTTCAAAGGATAATTTTTTAGACCCATTTTAGAGAACTTCAAAGGAAATCGTCTAAAATGAGGTGCATTTATTTGAACCTAAATCTATAGATCCTTCTTTTTGTTTGGTAATGAAAATTGAAAATAAATATGGCCATTGGAAAAATAGTAACTAATAACTACAATGAAGACCATGCCTCCTCTCCTAAACCGAGAAGTTTAACTCCTTAGAATATGGATGAAAGAAGATAAAAGGGACTATGTTTCAACTGTGACAGAATTTACAGTAATGGAAATAAATGGAATGAGAAGAAATTATTCTACATAGACTTTGAAGAGGAAGAAGATAAAGAATTGGAACCATCACAACGTTTAGAGCTAGAAGATTCTACTCCAACAATATCCTATCATGCATTTTCCATCATGAATACTCCAAAATATCTCAAGATAAAAGGATATTTCAGAAAGAAAAAAGTAATAATGTCCATTTATTTAGTAGTTATGATAACTTCATCAATAAAAAATTAGCAAAACTTATAAATTATTTCATATACGTAGCACTAAATTTTCAAGTAATGTTCTCAAATAGAGGTGCCCTAAATTGCTGATGGAATTATCATACTATTATTCTTAAGATTGGGGAGTATTTTTTGGATAGTCCCATATTTGAAATACAAACACTTGGTTCTGATGTTGTATTAGGTGTCCAATGGTTACAATCATTGGGAATGTTAACCTCTAAATTTCAATATCTCTTCATAAAATTTACTTCATAAGAAAATTAAATTGAACATAGAGGTATTGAAGGGAAACCATCTAAAGTGATAAGCTATAATGGAATGAAAAAATTACTCAAAAGCGTGCACTAGGTTGTTAATGTGCAATTATGTTCACTAAGTGTCTAAACATCAATATCATCTATGTCATGGGATCTCAATAAGTTGTCAACGATCATCATAAGGTATTTATATTAATGCCTAATGTTCTTCCCCTAATTGGGCATGACCATGTTATTCATTGGTCACTGGGAGGAATACTTAGAGAGAAATGAAGAAGGGAAAATCATAGTAGAAGTAGGAGAAATCCTTGAAACATGGATTAAGAAGCTGAGTAGGCCAACAATATTGGAGTATTACATCAAAGAGAAGAACATACTGACCGAGGAAATGACATAGGAAGATGACTTACTCTTTCATAATCAATAATAGTTAGTCAAGCGTCGATGAAAACACTTACTTGAAATGGAGGGGCATGTTAAGCCCTATAGAAGCCCCATATTAACCCTAAAATTCCATATTAGTCTATAGATATGGAGTGGTTACATTTATATTCTTATATTATTTTGTAGGATAGAATTTTTCACGGTCTCATTTTATTGTAATTGTATGCTTTGTCTTATATATATATACACACACACACTATGGAGACCTAGTATTACTATCATAAAGTACTTTTTTATAAATTGTATTCATTGCATAAGAAGGTATGCCCCTTGAAAAAGGACTGTAATTTTAGGTTTCTTATCATTTATAGGGAAAGGGGATCATAACAAAAAATTTCTAAGGTGTTAAATACAACCAAACATGCACACTCTTCTTTTCAAATATATACATATACATATTCACATAATCTTCTCAAATCAGGTACAACAAGCATTGTAAAATTCTTCTCTAACTCACATTATGACCATTATTGTTGGAAAAAATACTCAGAGGGGGGTGGGGTGAATTAATATTTGAAAACGCACTTAAACCTTTCAATTTCTTATTCATATTTCTGTATGTTACTGTGATTAAGTAAACTAGTGTATGTATGCAATTATAACGAAAACAAACAATCTATACATGGTTAACTAACTTTTCATTTATTTCATCATCTATTTAACTTGAACCAGTGCATCATTGCTTCATTATTGATGAAACATTAACCATGAGTAGTAAGAGTAGAATAAACCATCACACATAAGAAACACAACAACACATGATGAAACTAGGATTTTAGGTGGAAACCCAATGTCAAAGAAAACCACCATTGTCATTGCCTCTGTCTTCATCTTTTATTATAAAGAAAAACATCTTACAATATTATAATAGCACAAACTCATACCAATATGCAGACACCCACATGCAAAAGGCTACAACCTTTTCTCATTCTCTAGCACCCACTGGAAGGGAGCTCCAACCCCCTGATCTCATTTACTGGCTCCCACTAGAAGGGAGCTTCAACCCCTTGATCAGATTTACCAGCTACCACTGGAAGGAAGCTTCAACTCCCTTACTGACTTCTATAACCCTTAGCACCTCTGTGGACCACGTTTCATAATATTTCATATTCGATCCACCTAACTTAAAACATCAAACCTGTAGGTCACTTTTCATCATATTTTCATAGTAGACTCACTTCCATCATTTAAGCCTAGTATCAGATAACAATACTGAAACCATTCACTGTATCAAATCATTCAATCACTAAACCAACTAAATCATCAAGACAAATACTGGATCTTAATAAACCAATGCAACTAGATCAAACCAATTAATAATAGATCATATTAGTGCACACCCATTCACAAGTGTCCCAAACCATACTCTATTCATCACAGAAATCAGATATTGTCACTAGAAATCTTGATCAATCATATGCTAGTAGGTACCACACTACTCTTCTTAATCATACTTGTATATGTATGCACTTCTCGTGAAGACTACCTGTGTATAGATCTCAAAACACTGATAACTAAATCTAAATTACTATACCACTAGATTAATCACTAATTTACATATTGAAACCATCATAGATCACTAAACTAAATACATATTACCACACAGTAGCTTCATCACTAGACAACATTCTATACCATAATCATTTCAACCCAACCAGTACTATAAAACATAGGATTAGGGGAATTTTGAGGTCTAAAATGGGCCTCCTAAGGAAATTATAAAATAATAATGGAAAAAGTAAAATAAGATTACATTACATCATCAAAGGTTTTGAGGGAAAAATGAAAAACTAAATTTTCAACTTGTATTTTGAACTTATCTCCCTACGCACTCACATTTCTAGGAAAAACACTCATTGGATGTATAATTCGATTCCTCATCGAGGTAGTACCCATGTTGCACACTTTCGATGAAACCTCCACAAAAAATGAGAAATACATGAAAAATGTGATTGCAATTACGTTTTTTCATGTATTTCTCATTTTTCATGTAGCAAGGTCCATTGAATGTATGCAACATGGGTACTCCTTGGATGAGGAATTAAATTTTGCATCCAATGAGTACTCTTGCTCGAAATTTGAGTAAAATCCCAAGGAGATAGGTTGAAAATACGAGTTGAAAAAGTAGTTTTATTATTTTATTATTTTTTAATCTTTTTACTTTTTTACTCTAGAAATGGTGAATCATCTCCCATGGTTGACATCATCATCTTGAGTCCTATTGGTTGCTATAAGTTTATTTTGGTTGTACATTTTTACTAGGAGGCCCATTTTAGACCTCTAAATTCCCCTAATGGTTGTCATAAGAGAGACTTCATTGATAAGCAACAACAAACATGATAGAGGAGATGATCCATCATCATTAGTTCATACTAAAAACCCCTAGCAGATATACACGACTATTACAAAGAACATTTGTGTGTTTACGCGCTTATCATGTTTGACACCTATGTACATATTTGAACTTTCACAGAATGTATGTATGACTCCCTTGAAGATGATCTCTATATGTATGCGACCTCTTAGAGGAAAACTAGCATACAAATCTGTAATGACTAAATCATTCTTTTGCTGCAATCACAAAGCATAGTTCACAAACCTTATTGTCATATATTCATGTTAGAGTACAAATCTATCAATTTTAGTCATAATCATAAAAGACGAATCAATAATATTCATTAGTCTCTACTATCCTTTCAGATCCATCAGATCTGAACCTCCTCCATGCTCCTTAGTGGACAACTATTTCAGATCAAATCATTCATAAATAAACCATTACTTGCACACTTAACACTTTGATCTCCATCTCCTTATATAACTTAGGCTTTAGGTAATACCTTAGGCCAATCCCTTAGTAATGCCGATGGTATTATTTGATGGGATCAAATATTTGTTGTCGTTCTCATTACTATAGCTCAATACCATTGTAAAGACCCCTGATATTCCAATTACCATGGTGTGAAATATGTACATGACCATGCTTCACCATACCTGCATATGGATGTGATCTTGCTTCACAAGACCCATGTACACTTTTCATACTTTTTCTTTATCATACCTCTATCTCTGAACTTGACATTCCTTTGTCCATTTCATCTGTCACATCGTAACAACCTTTATAATCATCTAGCTAACATAATGTTGACATATTTATCAAGTAGGTTTCCATCAAGGACAACATAGTAGCCATAATTTCGACAATCTCCCCATTTGGACTTGATGTTAACCACTTTGGTGTTTGGTTAGCGCCACCTGTAAATACCTGCAAACATATATGTAAACACACCAAGCTAGGCACCAAGCTTCTCTCCCAAACCATCAAGATACTCTCCCCCTTTGACATCAAGGGAAATGAGTTGATCAATGTTTAATGAAGTTCTCTCTCCCTTTGTAGAGATGAGAATTGTAGATTTGATCTGCTGAATATGGACACTATATATTGACCATGCTCCCCCTAAGCATATGTTGAATATTTTGGAAGATATACAAATAAGTACATGACTTGATGACTCTACCAGATATGGCCTTTCCTATAACCAAGGACTCAAGCTTACATCAATCACTGAACATAGTGTGGTTGCATATTTGACTCAACATTACGTCAAATGCCCAAGATAATGGGTTTACATACATAATTGACTTGACCCCAATAGTCCAAACATGACTGAATATTAAAATTATTGCATCATGGGTCTTTAGATGACCTTTACAGCAAGATAAGGATATGAAATTTATAACCAAAACCAAAGACCCCAATAGTGAGGTGGTATGACCATGATAGTGATTAGAAACCATCATACACCATATAGGATCCAGCGACATGAAAATCATGAAATAACATCAATCTTCCCTAAGATCAACATATGACCAAATATGTAATGCTTTCAAGCATCACCAAACAATTGTAAAAGTAGTATATCAATAACCATCCTCTTGTCGTCATGTAACATGCCTTTTTTCCATATATGAAGAGTTATAATTCATAGGAAGCAATATCATCTTCATGCAAGAAGAATTATTACACCATAAACATCTTCAACAATATGCGACCCATGTAATCATTCATAAGATTCATGCATCATCACCATGCATCACCAAGATATGTGAGAACCATGAAAAACATCATAGAAAATTTTCACATGTAGCTCAAAATATATATATATATATATATAGGCATCATACATAACTGCACCATATGCATCTCAAGCATCATAGAAGACATAATGACAATCGTATAACATAATCATATTCACTAAATGCAACTTAAGTAACACATCCAAAACTTCAGCAACATATGTGTCATTATCGGCATAATGAATGATATATAATTTTCATGAACACCATTATGCAACAAGAAATCATAATGTCAATAATGCATTATCATAGCAAATGCTCCCCCTGAACCCTTGCCAATAGGTCACTGTTAGCTTTGATCATATCCAACTTCATCGATTAGTAAATCCATCAAAAAGATCCAAAGCAACAATGACATATTATAGTAACTCATAAACCATCATAAGCCAATACCACTTCTAAGAAGTATCTGAGCATCAAAAAACTATAACCAACCCATGTCTAAACTAGAAAGCCAAATAATAACCGATTGAAGCATATCATAAAATTGCCCTAATTTTTTCCCATTGTTTCTTTATCTCGGAGAAACATACACAACTCTCTAGATAAAAAATCACATATACATGCCACTATCCTTTATGAGATCTATGCAAAGAAAGTAAAATGTTGACCCTTCATAACCACAACTGCCCCAGAGCTTGTACTGCATGTTCATGTTCACTGTTACTACATCAAATGCATTGTCAGTGATATAAGCAACATGAATATCAAATTAACATGGGAATCATCATCACTATATACATATGTGTAGCTCCCCCTCAGATTACACACCTAGGATTCTAGGGACTTGATTGTCATCGTCATATCTTTATGAGGTCATGTACCTCACATTACTTCTACAGTCAATGTTAGAAGTATGATTTAAACAAAATAGATTGCAATGGAAACTATCTTCTATTATTTTGAATCTGAAGAAGAAGAGGGAGTATACCTCTTATTTCTACCTGAATTCTTTTGTACTAGTGCATATAATTTGTCTAGATTTCTATATCCTCTTACTATAACCTTTCCAGTTTCATTGTTTATAATTTTGCATTCAGTTGATGTAAAGAAAATTATACATATTTGTCATCTATTTTACATACACTTAGAATATTCTAATTTAGCCTTTGAACTAATATTGCGTGAACTGCTTTTGCATGCTTCTCAAGTTTGATTCTACCTTTTCCCATAACTTTTGTTGGAGCATTATTTCCAAGAATAACCAGACCATCTTTTTTATTCCTGAGAGACTTAAACTTCTTCTTATCTCATGTCATGTGATGAGATCATCCGCTGTCTATGTACCATTCATCTCCATCTTCAAATAAGCAGATAGAAATACCACACCTTATCTGTTCTTCTTCTTTCTACTTATTATGAAAAATGTTTGTGGATCCATCTTTCTTAGCTCTTTTGACATCAATATTCTCATATTATTTCTTGCCATGTTGTTTGTGGAGGTTCATAGACATGTTCTTGCATTCTTTTTCTACATGCCCAAACTTATTACAAGCATAACATATTATATGACCAGAAAAATGAGTAGATGAATCATAATATTTTTGCTTCATATTCCTTCTATTGCAATCAATAGCTTTGTGACCAAATACATTGAAAGTGAAAATTATCCTTCAAAGATATATGCATACCTAGGAGCTGATTTTCTTTTTGTGAGATGACTATTTTCTTGAGATTGAAATAATCTGCTTCTATAATTGGTTGCCACGTGTCCATAATTATGACATGTAAAACATTCAACATTATTGATCAGAGGAGAGAATCGATTAATGTTTCTATTATTGGGAGAAAATGAATTCTTTTGAAAATTCATCTTCCCTCGATGTTAATATGGTTGACTTCTTATCTCTTTGCCACGAATGTTAGATTTCATATTTTTACCCTTCAAGATCCTTGTACAAGCCAGTGAACTAGATTCTCGTTTTACAGTTTCATGAAAACGAAGACTAGATGTAATGGCAGAAGACCTTTGAACACTAAGAATGTTATCCAAAATCCAAGTAATATCTTGAAATCTTGAGTGTTTAACTTTTTATTTAATTTTCCTTTTAGAATGTTTACCGCAACCTCCATTCTTCAGTATTGTTCTTCCTTTATATGATATTACTTTCTCATTCCTTCTTCGACCTTTCTTTCTTCTTCCAATTTCTCCTTTAATTTGATAATCTCTTTCTTTAGCCCATTTTATTTTTCTTCAAATACTTGAAGTAACTCTTATTTTTTCTTGTTTGAATTTTCTATATCCTCTTATAGATAGACGATCTCAGCTTCAATTCCTTCACAATATTGTTTAGGTTCTACTGCAACATGATCCTTGTTATCATATTCCTGCAACTTATCCTTAAGATTAATAATCATGTTAAAAGAAAGATTATGTTTTATTCTAATATTAAGAATTTCCTCTCACTTGCCTTCTTTTGAACCTGTAACTCCATCTGACATAAGATACTTATCTTTTGATACATCATTGTTTTATTTGTAAATATGATTACCTGTTGAGAAATCGTCATTTGTTTTTCCTTCATACATGACCTACAGATTATCCCATACTTCATTTGTTTTTCCTTCATAGATGATATGCATACTATCCCATACTTCCTTTGCAGTTTCATAGTGCGTAACCTCTCCTAATGTTGAATCAAGTATGTTACAGATGATTTCATCTAATGCAACATTATTCTTTTTTATTGCTTCACTTGACGGAGGATTTTTAATGCAACTATTACATACTAAATTCCAGACATCAGATCCTAGGTTCATTAACATAGACTTCATCTCTTCTTTCCATTCATGATAGTTATCATTACTTAGCATAAATATACCTTGGTTTTCCATTCTTTTTTACTTTCCTTGTTCTTCTACTTCTAGGGCCATCGTTTTTTAATCTCTTATCTCTTTAGAATTCTTACGTTCACTTTTACCCATGAGAGAGTTTAGTTGATTCATTTTCATCTTCACAATCATCATTATTACATAGATAAGGAAATAGACAACAATTAGAATAAAAACCCATACCTAATAATCCTTTTTTATTGTATTCTTCATTCTTGATCAATAGAAAGCAAGGTGCTCCCAAAAGTAAATATTTGTTGACATCTATAATTGTCACTGCATCTAATATATCACTATCACTACCACAATTTTCTCACTCTTTCCTTTGAGCTATCTTCTTCTTTCCCATCATCCTTGATCCACTCCAAGTGGTTAAGCTTCAACTGAAGTGACCTACTCTGATACCAAGTTTTCTGAAAAACACTTAGGGGTAGGGGTGAAACAATATTTTTAAACTCACTTAAACCTTTCAATTTTTTGTTCAAATCTCTGTACGCTACTGTCATTGAGTAAACCAACATATGTATGTGACTATGATGAAGAAAAATAATGTATACCTCGTTAACTAACTTTTCATTTATTTCATCATCTGTTTAACTTGACCCAGTGCATCATTACTTCATTATTAATTAAACATTAACCATGAGCAATAGGAGTAGAATAAACCATAACACATAAGAAATAAAACAACACATGAGGACACTGGGTTTTTAGGTGGAAACACAATGTGGGAGAAAACCATTGTTGTTGTGGTATATATATTCATTTTTTATTATAAAGGAAAACATCTTAAAATTTTATAATGGTGTAGATCCATACCAGTATGAAGACACCCACCTATAGAAGGATACAATCTTCTCTTGTTTTCCACCACCCACTAGAAGGGATCTCCAACCCCCTGATATCATTTATCGGAACCCACTGGAAGCGAGCTCCAACCCCATGATCAAATTTACCAACTACCACATGAAAGAAGGTTCACCTTAATTACTAAACACTGCAAACCTCAACATCTCTATGGATCCCTTCTCATAATATTTCATACTGAATCAACCTCATTCACAACATCAAACCTCTAGGCCACCTTTCATTATATCTTAAGACTTGACCCACTTCTATCATTTAAGCCTAATCAGTCAATCACTGAACCAACTGAATCATGAAGACAATTATTGAATCTTAATCAATCAATGCAACTAGATCAAACCATTTCATAATTGATCATATGAGTGCACATCCATTCAAATGTGTACCAAACCATACTCTGTTCATCACAAAAGCCATATCTTGTCACTGAAAATATTGATCAATCACATGTGAGAAGGTATATAATACTCATATGAATCATACCTGCATATGTACATGCTTCCCATCAAGACTACCTATGTACAAATCTCAAAACATTGATAACTAAATCTGAATCACTATACCATTCAATAAATCATTGAGTTACATACTAAAACCATCATAGATCCCCGAACCAAATACACATCACGACACAATAACATCATCATTAGACAACATTCTATACCATAATTAGTTCAACCCAGCTAGTATTGTCAAATATATATGATCATAACAGATACTTCGTCAAGAGACATCAACAAACATAACAAAACAGATCAACTATGATCATCGATTCATACTACAAAATCCTAGCATATATACGTGATTATTACAAAGAACATCCGTGTATGTACACACTTCTGATGTTTGACACTTGCGTACATATTATGAACTTTTGAAGAATGTATATTCGACTCCCCTAAAGAATATCTGCGTATGTACACCACCTCTTAGAGGAAAACCAACGTACAAATTTGTCATCACATATTCATGTCAGAGTACAAATATATCATTGTTAGTCATAATCATAAAATATCAAGCATCATATCCTTTAGTCTCTATTATACTTTCAAATCCATCAGACTTGAACCTCCTTCATGCTTCTTGGTGCACTCCTGTTTCAAATCAAATAATTTATCAATAACAAATCACTTTCACACTTAGCACTTTGATATTTATCTTTTTATATAGCTTATGCCATAACCAATACTTTAGGCCAATCCCTTAGTAATATTGATGGTATTCTTTAACGGGGTCAAACATCCATTGTCGCGGTCATTACTATGGGCCAATACCAAGGTAAAGACCCCTGCTATTCCAATTACCATGTTGCGGAATACATAAGCGACTTTTATTCACCGTACCTGGGTATGTACGCAATCTTGCTTCACAAGACCTGCATATACTTTTTGACACTTTTTCTTTGTCATACTTCTGCCTCTTAACTTGACATTCCTTTGTTCATCTCACCTGTCACATCTATACTAGCCTATATAATTATCATCTTGCTACCATAACGTTGACATATTTATCAAGTAGATTATCATGAAAGATAACACATTAGCCATAATGCCAACAATTATTATATCATATTACTAAAAAAAAATACAAATCCATGAAAATCTCACCATACAACACGTTTCACTTTAAATACCTTCGATGTTCTTTAATGCAACTACCATTCACTTGATGCATCCAAAATAGTGACATAAACAAAAACCAAATTCTTACACATTCTTCCTCTTGTTAATTTTGTGACCAAGCTTTTCCTCCTCTTAGCTTGCACTTTTCTCTCTTTTTTATTTCTCTACATGTTCCCACACACAAAATTGGTACTTATGGAAGTAATATCAAAAATCAAAGACGTGTTGTAAGGTGGTCTCCCATTCTTTAAAATTTATTTTTTGTCCATTTCATTTTGAATTTTGCAAACACTTCTTAATATTTAGAAACTCAGTCAATCTTCTCTTATTAATCACCCAACAAATTGATTTTAACTCCATTTTACACTTGACTCTTAATCACTAGTGAAAATTTCAAAATTAAATATATTTCAAGAAAAATATATCTCTCTCCGCTTTTTTCCTATTTTATTTTAACTTGTATTATTTAATTTTTTTATTACACTTCACGGAATGCTTCAAAACCTAACTCTTCTGTGTTTACCTTTTTTTATTACACTTCAAGTAATGCTTCAAAACATGACTTTCCTTTTCATTGAAAATAAGTCACTCCTCATTCAGTTTTTAGTGTCTTAATTTTCTTTCAAATTAATAGCTCAAAATTTTGAACGTTGTGCTTTCTCTATGAAATAATAGTCATTCGTTCTTACTCTCACCGATATCTCCTCCTTAACATGAAGCTCACAGTATCAAAGTCCAGTACTTATTAAAAAATAGAAGTGTTACTATCCTGCAAACTTTCATTCAAATGGATATTGAGAATTTTTGATAGCATCTCACAACTTTTCATTGATAAATCACAACCATCGACGACTTTATGAAACAATCTTTCTGAAATTCGCCTAAACTAACTAACTTCTCAGGTGGCTACATGTCCCTTTCCTTCAACACAATATGATATCCTTATCACTCTTCTTACTTACCGAGTGTAATTACTATATCTCTGTGCTACAATGTCCAATATCTTCATATGTCTCCCACACCCCAAGGTTGCACTCACATTGTTACGAAGTTAGAAACATCACGCCCTTTATGTTACACTTACATTAAAAAGTATCTCATGTATAACTAGTTGAGTGATTCTATTCTATCCAGGTACATCAATAGTCCATCCTTATCTTCCTTCCTTTCCAGTATCACAAGTAGCGATTACTCCATTATACTTTTCGTCTATATTATACGTAGATATTTGATTATTTATTATAAATGGTCTCATATATATATCTATAGTATTATAACAGTTATGTCAAGCTCAATTATTCCAATCTATCGATCACACAAATAATCCATCCCTGACTTTCTTCCTTTCTAATATCACAAGTAGCCACTCCTCCAACTCTATATTAAGGGCACATATTTCATTTGAATGGTTTTTTAGCTTTTCAAGTATTTTCTTAGTCTAGGGGATTACGCAGAATTTCATATGAGAAGAATAAGTAGGATAAAACATGGAGCATAGAATTATGCCTCTTTAGTTCTATCCATTGATGCAATAATTCACTCTGTACCTTCGCTAAGTTTATCAAAATTACTAAATGTCTATACAAGAAAACTTAAAGTAAAGAGAATAAAACAAATGATAACAAAATTGGAGGACCGTGTATATTGGTGGAACTTTCTTTTCATCGTTCATTTCATAAAACATGATTTCCCACTCGTTCTTTTTCTAATTATTGTTTCTTCATTACTTATTGTTTATAACATCGTGTTCTCGAGAAAGGTAATGCAAGCCCAAATTGATCGCGTGAAGCCATGATGGAGAAGAAAAGGGTTGATGAAGACAGATAATTTCTTGAATTCCATGAAGCTATGGGATGATTCAGTTGATAAGAGGGTCAGAGGTGATTTTCCGCTAAGCTTGCTTCAAAATTCATTGAGTTCTTCGATTTCAATTGATTATTTTCTAAATCTATGCCTACCCGGATTTTTCTTTTTATTTTGAGTTCAAATAGGTATGAATTTTATTAGGAATGTGTGTTTTGAGTTTAGAAGATGTTCTTTTGTTTAATTCATGAAAACTTTAGTCGTGGATAGTTTATTGGCATAATAGAAACATTTTTCTGCCTTTAAATTCATATTTTAGTTAATCTATGCTGGAGGAATATATAGTGCTTTGTTTCTTCTTTTTTTAGATGATTTATTGTTGGATTTCTCATGTTATTTTTTTATTAATATGTCGAGAAAAGGCGGGGTGCATACCTCATTTTCTGTCTAGAAAGGAAGTAGTGGAAGCATATCTACGTGCTTACCTGATGGATGATTTTACAATATTCCAAGGAAAATGCTAAAGTGGACTCGGCTATTGGAGTAGAGATCTTTGATGGGGATCGAGAGTTCTTTAATGATAAGGGTGTAATTTTCTTCATAGCGGTCAGTGTGTGACAAGTTTCTTTTGTAGCAGTTCATTTTCGAACGATGTTTGCACTCTTGATTGTGTAGAAAGACAAAAGTAGGAGTATCAGATGTCATGGATGAGGTGTCACATTCGCATGGAAATTAGATTTCATAGGTTATTCCATTAAATGTGATTCAAGAGCCCTCATGGAGTTAGAGTCAACATTTATGTGTCATTTAAAATCCCTGAGAACTTTTATTGGGATTTTCATTCTCAAAGACTTCGAATGGAGCTGATATTTTCTTTGCAGATAGAAAAAATGGTCGTTTAATTTTAGGTTTGTATGAAATTCCAGGTGTGTGGATCCTTTTCACTTAGTCTCCATCAAGCTTTGAAGGTTAATTTATGGGTTGTCGTTTGAATGGAGATGTATTGCATGGCTTTTCCTTTAATTCTCTATCTTTTGTGTTGGTGGAGAGTACCATGAGCTAGTGAAGATTTGGTTGTTTAGGTTTTTCATGGGGAGAGGCTCTTCTTGTTTAGGGAGGCATATGGTTTTGATGTATCTATAATGTTAGCCATCTAATTCGTGAGAGTTTCGGTGGACATATACATGTCCAAGAAATATGGAAATTGAATCCAATGGTTTCATTGTTGTATTTATATGTACACCGTTTTTTATATGAATTGAATCAAGTTGAATTAGCTTTCCAAATTGTCATTCCAGCAATCGTATTAGAATAGTTGTTTATCTTCCCTATTGAATAGATTGAGCCACTAGTGTTTTGGCCTTCTTATTAAATTTATTGAGCTACTAGTTTTTGTGGCATTCCGAGACATTCCTTGGTGGTTGGTGTAGTTGTGAAATACTTGTTGCTGCATGTCATCGAATCGTGTTCAGTTAATATGTGATGAGAGTCATCACTATAAGGCCTCTCGTGGGTATAGAAAGCAAGAGTGTGGATGGTGGACGAAAACGACCATTGGGAATGAGGGCCTAGATGTTATTAACATAATCTCAGCGCAATGACCAAGAAAACTCAAAACAAGAAGATAAAGGCATATTTATATGCTCAACATATTCATTCTAAAATTTACAAGAATTATCTCAAGACACTTTTATTTTGTAAAGATAAGCTTACCATTTTCCCTACATCTTTGTACTTTTATTCCCATTTGTTCGGTTGATCCCAGATCCTTTATATAAAAGTTCCTTGCCATATAAGCCTTTAACCTGTTGATCTCTTCCATTATTTTTCTTGCAACAAGCATATTTTCGACATATGACATTAAGGTAATAAATATACTATTCAAGCATTTGAAAAAAACATGATGGTCATATTCACTTCTATTATAACTTTGGTTCCTCAAGAAGGGATCAAACTTATTGTATTATTTCCTTGGAGACTGTTTAGGATGTGTAGTGACTCTTTGAGATTGTCAACTAATCTTGTTTTTTGAGATAAAAATATTCCCTTGGTTATTCTATGTATATCTACTCATCCGAATCTCCATGAAATTTTTTTCTTTAACATCTAATTAATGTCACTCTAAGTTACGCAGAACAACTGGTGTCAATATAATACCATAGAAACAAGCTTATCAGTTAGTGAAAACATATCATGGAAATTTATATCTTCAATATGGGAGTACCCCTTTGCAACTAGTTAGGTTTTATATTTTTAAGCATTACCATAAATGTGTTCCTTCAATTTGTAGATGCATTTACACCAAACAACCTTTCTACCTTTAGGAGGTTCTACTAGGTCCCAAGTTCTGTTGTTATTGAGGCATCCATCTCTTATTCCATTGCCACCCTCCATTTTGCATTATTAATATCATCTATTTCTTTTGGACAAAAAGAAGTTTCCCCATCTTCATTATCATGTTAGAAAATTATATATTATGGAGCAATGGAACACATAAAATATTGCAAAAACACAAAGAGAGAAAATGCATAAAACAAGAGAGACATAGATATACATGGTTCACACAATTTGGGTTATGTCCATATAGAAACATCTAGTCCTTCCTTTTATATTATCCAAAAAAATGAAGAGATACAACTTATAATAGATCCATTGTAATTATCTCTTCACTCTCACACAATCTCCTCTGTCTTTCTTGCTCAGAATGAACATCTATATAGTTGCAATATAATTCGCTCATATATAGAGAGGGGTTGATTTATAGGGAAAAAACCCCTAAATTAAACATAACCTCTGCTCTCCAATCTCTGCCCAATGAATCACCTAGATTGACTACGAAATTACAAAATTTTACATCTATTTTTAGCTTCGGGGGTGCTACTCCTGAACCCCCGCTAGGGGGGCTGTAAAAATCACTGTCGGCCCCCCTGGTGGTGAAACAACAGGCAGCGTTTCTGCCCCATTACAATATGAGGTCCAATGTGGTGATGCCTCTTAATAAAGAAGATAATTAGGCTCCACACCCAACATAACCAAAACAATAGATGAAATAAATTTGGTGTACCTTTTAGGAGGATTTCTCTCTCTCTTGTAGATCTTATCGGTGTTGGTTTTGAAATTTCCACATTTTCCCAATTATCTTCAACATCCATAGATTTTTTAACCTACCAAGCTTCTTCCTTCTTCCTAGTTTCTATAGATGATTGAGTCTCGATTGAATTTGTTGATTTAGTAGCATTTTCTTTTGTTTCAAATCAACTTTTATAATATATAATTTAATGAAGTGACTTTGATCAAATATTACACCTATGCTAATGATGATTCTATGGGAAGTAAGATCCCTAAATCTATATCCGTTAGCTACATCAACATAACCAACAAAGAGATTTTCATTTTCTAGGGTTTAACTTGGAATGTTGATTTTTAGGAGTAAGAGCAAGCCTCCGAAGCCTGGACACGTGGATGTTGTGTTAGGATATTCCAACACATAGGAAATACTTAAGTATAATTTGGTTTAGTGTAGAGTTAGCTAAAGTGTGTTTCTTTACTATGTACTTTTGTAACTTACAATCCGATGGTCATGATATGTAGTGATCTGATGGTTCATTCTCTCCTCGGTATTACCGACACTTGATCCATGGCTTAACACCCAATTGGTCCATGATCTCTATTTAAAGAGCATGGAGGGTCACTTGTAGGTTAACTACTCATAAGAGAAGCTTATGTAAAATTTCATTCTTTTATTAATAGATTGCTTGAAGTGGCCGCGTTGGCTCACGCCGTGGATTGTTTCCCTCTTCGAGGGCTTTAACCACGTCAAAAACACTGGTGTATTAATCTGTGATCTGTTTGTGAGCGGTATCCTTTGGTGTTCTATCTGAGGAACTTACCCTGTAAATTCCTACATGGTATCAGAGCTATTTGAGGGCCGCGTCCATTGGTGATCCAAATCTGAAGCCAGTAGAACTGCATCCAACTGCCGTTTCTTAGATCTATTGTTTCTGACAACTTTCGGGCTGAGAGGACTGCTCTATTGTGTTAAGAGCATCTACTCCAGTGAAGAACCCCTTTCGTTTCATGCGAAAAGGTGTCTGGTAGCCCTAGCTACGCCATTTTTAAGATCTAGAGCTATAGAGTGTTTATTTGCAGTTTCTAGTTATTTTCTCTCTGTTTATTATTTCGGTTTATTTAGCTTCTTTTTTTATTACCGGATCTATACCTTTCATTTTTGCGTATGCTCTTTGCCCTGCGACTCTGTGTGATCTGGGCAAATCAGAAACAAAGAGGAAGGATTTTTCTCATGCGTATGCTCTTTTCCGCTGCACCTTAGTGTGATCTAGGAAAATCAGAAACATTGAGGAAAATATTTAGTTTCCGGGTAAAGTTAACTTCAAGCTGTAAGGCCTGTTTTTTTTTGTATGTCCGTGTTGGGTTTTGTGTTTTTTGTTTTGTAGGGAAAAAAAGCTTTCTCAAGAAAGCACGCAACCCAAAGCTTCAGTGACTTACAAAAAAAAAAACACTTTCTCTTTTTGAAAAATTACTAAACTTTTAGTTTAGCTCACTTGGTCCAAAGCTAATTTATGAGAGTAGAGGTCTTGAGTTCAAGTCTCATTTTTGTTGAGCTAATTAGATTAAGTTTGGAAAGGGGGCAATTTTTTAATTTTTTTTAACATTATCATTCATTCCGCACATTCCCACACTTCATCAACTTTTCTTCAAAAAGCGATAACTTCTTCATCCGGAAGCCGTTTTCAAAGCCGTTTCTTTTGAACCAGCCTAATTTTTCGAGATCTTTACATTGGAATACTTAGTTTCAGCATATATAGCTTCAGTTTCTGTTAAAATGGAAAGTCCATGCCAAGTTATTCTTGATAGCACTAACTATTTCTAATGGTGGTCCTAAATTGTGGATTTACTTAGAAGTAAAGGTCTTTACAGAATAGCCATAGGCCAAGAAAGCAAACCGGAAGATGAAAATAAGGAAACTAAATGGGAAAATAGGAAAGATCAAGCACGTGGGTTGATAGGGATGTATATTTTTCCAAATCTTAGATTCCATATTGCATAACTTGATACTCCTGATGAAGCAATGGAACATATTACTAAAGTTTTTGGAATAAAAAATGAACTTAGAGCCCATCAACTCGAAAATGAGTTGCTTACATTGGACACCAATATTTTTTCTTGCATTGAAGATCTTTTGTCCAAGTTCAAGACCCTTAGACTTCTCTTGGAAGGTGTTAAGGTTAAGAAAGAAGATAGTAACTTTATCTATTCCATTCTTACTAAGTTGGGACTAGCCTACTCTCTGTTTGTTTCCACCTTGCATTCTACAAGAGAAGCCTTCATTTCTCAAGGGCAAAACTACAAGTCCCCTTCCTTTGATTATTTTTGTGATTCTTTAATAAGAGAACAAGAAAAACTCTTACACCTTAGTCTTCTTAATCTTGGAAACTCTTCTAAGAAAGCATTAGCCGCCCAGCAGCAACCAAATTCAAAGAATCCTAAGAAGTTGTATCCTAAAAGGAATGGGTCTAAACCAAACAAGGGTCCTAAGCAATTTTAGCCTCAAAATGAAAAATCATTTCAACAAAATGATAAGGAAAATAAAAAAAAAGGGAATAAGACTGATAGACATTGCCACTTTTGTAACCGAAATGGCCACTTAGAATCCAAATGCTTTAAGAATATGGAAGCCTTGGAAGCAGCAATGAAGAAGCATAACATCCATTTGGAGCACTCTTCAACTTCAACTTCGTATTCAGGAATAACACTTTCTGCTTGTGGTTGTCAAGCATCTCGATCTGGCTACGTACTAAATGTATCTTCTTCCTCTCATTCTCATGAGTGGCTCATTGATTCTGGAGCTTCTTATCACATGGCAAGAAACAAAGCCATGTTTTCTTCTTTAAATGATTGTAACACCAAAAATATATATGTTGGTGATGATAGATCTCTTAGTGTTGTAGGGACTGGAACTGTTCATATAGACAATGGTCAATTTAATGATGTATTATGTGTTCCAACCTTATCCTGCAACCTTCTATCTGTATATCAGATAACTCATTCAGGTGAAGGTAAAATCGTTGAATTTTCACCTCACGATGTTGTAATTAAGGACCTAAGAGATCCTAGACAGATTTTAACTACTAGCATTGCTGATGATTCCACAAGGTTGTATAAGTTTCACAACTTTGGGTCATCAAATCTTCCCTTAGTATTTGTTGCTCATAATGATGAAGTGAGCAAACTTTGGCATGAGAGATTTGGTCACACAAACTATCACTCCCTTCAGCATCTATGTAAAGAAAATATGGTGACAGGTCTTCCTATGGTATCTTGCAGAGATGGTGTTTGTTCCGGATGTGTACTCGGAAAACATCATCGGGACAGTTTTGAAAAACGTGCCTCTTGGCACGCCTCAGCCCCTTTACAGGTTGTGCACAATGATTTATGTGGTCCACTTCCTGTTGCTTCATTCTCTGGCTGCAAGTATTTCTTAACTTTCATTGA
>APFE030864900.1:34737-63936 GCA_000404065.3 Pinus taeda | reverse complement strand
ATAGACTTATTCCACTTAAGTCCAAAAATGTTATCATTAGAAGAGATGTAAAGTTTGCTAAAAATATATTGGCCTAGGAGCCTAGTTTGACGGATGTGCCACCTCTCTCTATCTCTTCTACTTTTGAAAATATTTCTTCTTCAGATGATGAAAGCGAGGATGACAATCCTCCCCCACCTTCTCAGGATCCTCCTTCAGCTCCTCAACTTCCAAAATGGGTCCGTGCTACTAGGGATGTAGCAGGTGATCTTGTCGGTGATCCTATAGATCAACGACGTACATGTTCTCAATTCAATAGAGCCTCTTCTTTATTGGCTCAAGCTTCAACGAATTATGATCCTGACACCTTTGTAGAAGCTTCAGGCCATCCATATTGGGATGCAGCTATGAATGACGAATATTGTTAATTATTGGCAAATGATACATGGGATCTTGTTCCTCTACCAAAGGGACAAAAACTTGTTTGATGCAAATGGGTTTACAGAACCAAGTATGGACCAGATGGGAAAGTTGATAAACATAAAGCTCGTCTTGTTGCTGAGGGTTTTCACAAGTTGAAGGCATTGACTATACTGAAACCTTCTCCCCTGTTGCCAAAATGAGCTCTATCCGCCTTGTTCTTTCCCTTGTTGCCTCTTTCAAATGGGAAGTCCATCAGATGGATGTTAAATCAGCCTTCTTGCATGGGGACTTGCATGAAGAAATCTATATGGAACAACCTATTGGCTTTATACAAATAGACTCCATTCTTGTATGTCGGCTTAAGAAATCCCTTTATTGTCTCAAGCAAGCTCCTCGGGCTTGGTATGCCAAAATGGATAGCTTTCTTTTAGAATCTGGCTTTTCTAGGTGTCATTTTTTGACAAATACTATCAGAAAGTGGGCAAGTCTCTTATCATTCTTGTTCTTTATGTTGATGATCTTATCCTCACTGGTAGTGATCCCAACCTTATCAACCATGTGAAGTCTAGCCTTAAAAAGAAGTTTGAAATGACAGACTTAGGACACTTGCATTATTTTCTTGGTCTTCAAGTCTTGCGATCCAAGGAAGGTATTTCCCTTTCCCAATCCAAGTATGCCTGTGATCTTCTACACCATTTTCACATGGAAGACTATAGCCAGCTCCTTCTCCCTTTCAGTCTGGAGCCAAACTTTCAGTCACTCGTACTTCCCTTGAAGTTGATGCTACCTTATACCGTCAACTTGTAGGAAAAATTTTGTATCTAACCCGTACTCATCCTGACCTTTCCTTTCCTGTTGGCCTTGTTGCTCAGTTTATGCAAAACCCACATGAAATTCATTGGAAAACATCTAAAAGAATACTTCGTTATGTTCGAGGTACAGTTCAATTTGGAATTCATTACAGTGCCGAAGCATCTCCTCTATTGGTTGGTTTCGCTAATTCTGATTGGGCTGGTGACCCTGATGATCGGAAGTCTACTGCAGGTTATGTGTTCACTCTTGGTTCAGGACCTATTACATGGGCTTGCAAGAAACAAGGTGTCATTTCTCTTTCTTCAGCAGAAGCAGAGTATCATGGTGCCGTAGAAGCTAGTAAGGAAGCCTTGTGGCTTCGTCAGATTTTATCAGAGTTTGGCTTTCAGCAGCAGCATCTGACTACACTTTGGTGTGATAATCAAAGTGCCATTCAACTATGCAAAGGTCCAGTCCAACATTAGCGTAGCAAACACATTGAACTGCACATGCACTTCATCAAAAAGCTCATTCATGACCATGTCCTTGAAGTGCAATATTGTTCAACGGATGATCAAGTTGCAGACATCTTTACAAAGGCTCTCACAGAGGTCAATTTTACTAAGCTTCGATTTATGGTTGGAGTTCAGGAACTTGTCACTAAGGGGGGATAGGCTCTAGTGCCTCCTTCCTTCTCCTATTGTGTCATATTTGTAAATCTTTCAATCCTATCTCAAGTTGTTCTTAAGGGGGGATGTTAGGATATTCCGACACATAGGAAATAGTTAAGTATAACTTGGTCTAGTGTAGAGTTAGGTAAAGTGTGTTTCTTTACTATGTAGTTTTGTAACTTAAAATCTGACGGTCACGATATGTAGTGATCCGATGGTTCATTCTCTCCTCGGTATTATCGACACTTGATCCGTGGCTTAACACCTGCTTGGTCCATGATCTCTATTTAAAGAGCATGGAGGGTCATTTGTAGGTTAACTGTTCATGAGAGAAGCTTATGTAAAATTTCATTCTTTTATTAATAAATTGCCTGAAGTGGCCATGTTGGCTCAGGCCGTGCACTGTTTCCCTCTTTGAGGGTTTTAACAACGTCAAAAATACTGGTGTATTGATCTGTGATCTGTTTGTGAGCGGTGTCCTTTGGTGTTCTGTCTGAGGAACTTACCCTGTAAATTCCTACATGTTGAAAACCCTTTTATGCTTGTTGCTCCAATGACACCTCTTTCTTGTTCATTGTTCCACACAATGTACAACCTTCTCCATGAGCGATCAGCTAGGTTACTTCATCTCCAAACACCTTCTTTAGACACGTCATTGAAGGTCATTGTTTTTTCACTTCAACTCCAAGAGCCTCTTCTCTACACAAAGTGGACCACATTTCTTTTTCTCTTCATGAGGAATTTCAATTCAACTTGGTGGCTAAAACTCTTAGGATTTTAGCTCTAAATATAACAAGATTCTCCTCCTATATTTCCCCATGAACACAATCAAATGTTAGCTAGGGTTTTAGTGACTAGGGTTTTGACTACGCCGCTCTCCTCATGAAAATTTACTATAACATATTTAATATGCACTTGGCTCAAACACTTCTTTGTGTAGATCAATCCTTTTGTGACTTGGTGACCCTTTTATTATGTAGTCGGCTCAATCTCTGTGTGGCTTGGCCTCCATTTATGCTTACATATAGCCTCTCATGCCCTCCTTTAACCTACTTTGACACCCGTTGTTGCTAACTAGACCTTGTATATAATATTATTTGCCAAAAAATAATGAAAAAATGACATAACAAAAGATATCATAAAAACACTCATACAACATGATTTTGTGACCAAGTGCGTTAGGCAAACATCCACAAAGAAAAATAAGAAATTTTATTACTAAAAAAAATTATAATTAGTCAAAGTCAATAATATTCATTATAAAGACTACCGTGGATTTAATAAACCAACACCACCTTTAAGATAAACCACCAAAATTTAATTAAGTACGTTTTCACAATATTGCTGTCACAAACTCCAATAGATCCTCGAGAGTGGTAAAGCCATGTTGCTACCCACTATTTTTGGTAGCCTTTGGTTAGTGATAAAAGCATTACTGTTATTGTAGTTTTTTTGATAGCTTTTAAAAACTAGTAAATCCAATGCAGATAAGTGGCAAGGCTCAAGGGTAGGGTGGATGTCCCTGGAGGCGTGTTATAAAGCCCAAGCGGCCTGCAAATCTTCGGTACAATAGCAAATCCTTTCCGTATTATAGAAAATCCTTATTTGTCTCATAAACCTTGAGGCCTAGAATATAAATGGTGAAAAGGACCTCTACGAGTATCTAACAATCTAGAGATTGGGATTTAATTTTGGTTTTTCTCCGTAATGCCACAAATCACATGTAAATTTTGGAAGGTATATGTGTAAAACTAGAAGAAGCGTAACGTGCCCAAGGAAAATCGTAAAGCCCTCGCATGATTGTAAGCCCTTAGGTTTGTCATATATATTGATGGTTTACTTTATAAATCCTCATAAAATAATTGTGCCATGATCTGAATTTAAGGTTTTTTTTCGTGCTCCTTCATAAAGTAGGGATTGTTTACCGAGTTATCTGCTTGTAGGGATTAATTCTCCAGTTACCTTCGTGTTGTAGGGATGGTTTCCTAATTTTCTCGAGATTGCGGGATTCAGTGTTTGTGGATGATCTCTATTGTTGCAGTGTGGGTTGGGGCACGAGGGGTGCAGTTGACTCGACTCATATGATTGGAAGGTACTTATAACGAGACAATACTTTTGCATCATTAGTCTGTGGGCTGCCAGATAAGTGGATTTTATTATTGGTTTTTTGGGCTACATTGTTGCTAATTTTTCCTTAAATGTAATTTAGGTCCTTCTCCTCGTGCTAATTAATAGTAGGCTGGGTTGTGATATATGTGATTGGATATAAGTGGAAATATAAATATCCCATTGAAATCGTTCAATTTGAAAGTGAATTACGAAGACACCAATAAAGTACTTCGAACAATTCACATTTTCAATGAAACAATCCAAGATGATCAACTTTCCACCCATAGCCCGAAGTCATTGAACATAGGAGATGAGTCACTAATATGGAAGGCAACAAATGTAATGATATTAAGATTAAAGTTAGTAAGCTTGGTAGATCTATTGACAGAAGACAGTAGAAATGGGGGATTTCTTGACAAGTACGACATACAATTAAATTATTAATTAGTTTAAATCTTTTTCCATATGAAGTTTACTATGGATTCAAAGGGATTACATCTCTATATGTTTATTTTTTTGTTGAATTCTTTTAAATTGGAAAAATATTCATCTACATGGACTATATATATGATATTTTATCAAATTTAATAATGCATTATCTATTTTGTATTGTTTTGTTTATGTTTTTGGTTCATCCTTCAACATAAAGATCCAAGAGAGTTATATCTCTATGTAATAATGTTCCCATCCATGAACATATATCAAGTAGTAAGGCGAATTGAACATAAGAGTTTCATTACTTACATAATTTTACATAACATAGGCATGCCAAATGAGCTACCAAGGACCGTCTTTAAATATTTTAAGCAAAATGTAGTTTTTATTTTTAATATTGAAATATTTAATTATGATTTGCGTTGATTTTTTTTCATTACTAATATTTTCTAAAAACCTTATTCACTTCATGTTAAGCACTAGAACAATTATCAAATTTTCTTATACTAGATGTAGAAAGAATAAATTATATTTTTATTCAATTACCTTTTATATAGATAATGCTAATATAATAGCCTTGATGGGTAGCCTACTTGGTTGAAGCGCATCCCCCCTTCCCCCCCCTGCCAACTCATTGGCCTTCTCTCATAAGTTGTGGGTTCAATTCTACTTGGGTCCATTAGGGTCAGGCTTATAATTGTGGGGTAGGACGGGTGTGTGTCCCCTTTCGGTGGTCTCACTTTAGAGTGTTATCAAAGGAAAAAAATGTTGATATACAAATATTTTACTCACAATGGATATTGAAACATAAACACAGACACACACAAAAAAGAATATATACCACTTGTCAACTTCATGTCCAACAATGGTCAAATTACACAACTCCATATTGCAATGCAAAGCACCGCTCAACCTAGAAGGTATTAGAATATTATTAAGAAACCCCAACAAGCTAACATATTAATACAAAGATTTGGTTAATACATTGATAATATGATAAAAAACATGATATTATCATGCCCTTAGAGGGATCAAATTTGTCAAGGCTCAACAAGCATTTCCTCAAATATTTTCAATCTAAAAAAAAGTTCACCTCTAGGGATTTGATCCCTCTCCTCCTACGATATATTTGGAGTCAATATGTGTGTGTGTGTAAGCTCCATGATATCATTGACGATATGATATATCTCCATCATATGAGCAACATACAATTGAAGTAAATTTCATATCAACGAATTTTATCCATATACATCTAAAGATAAGATGGATATTCCATGTCTCAAATCCATATTGAGCATGAACAAAATTAGCCATGATTGCGATAGCTTAGGCTATTGAAATATTTTTACCATAGAAACGTTTTTACCTTAAATTTCTTAAAAATTATTAAATATCCTTTATTAGTGAGAAATAAAGTGATTACAAATTTTTCTGTATATGTATAAAGATAGAACTTTCAATGACTTTACTCTCTCTATATAAACTAGATATAAAATTATTATAGTTAACATGAACATTGAAGATCTTATTTGTTGTCAACATTGAAAGTTTTTTTGATTTTGTTTTCTAAATGTTGTGTGTCCACTCCATGTTGAGCACAAAAAAATAATTGGATGATGTATGCAAAATATTCATCAAAATACTCTTCTAATTCCAGCAATACATCTATTCTTTTCTATAATCTCCTTTTATATGAATTGAAAAAATCTATCACATAGATAGATCAATTTTTCTTGTCATTCATGCTATCCAAATTTGATTTTTCCTTTACCCAATTTGAAATTTTAATAACTTATTCATTATAACTTGAATAAGGATACCATACATAATATAAAGCTTGGGAATTAATTTAGGAATTGGAAATTGGAAGAACTTATACAAAAAACTATCCTTTAATAGATGGGGGTATTTGTGGATAATATGTCCTTGTTATACCTTACACCATTTGGGATAGGAGACCCATCCAAATTTTGGGTCAGTGATGATTGCTTACAAATTAATGTTGTTGGTGATGAAATGAAGAGTAGATTGTTCAATGTGTTATTAATCTGCATATAGAATGTAAACTAATCTAACCTACCCTAGCTAGGAGAAAAACTAACAAAGTAAATAAGGGATTAGTTATGGTTTTCTTCTAAGGATTTAAAAATAGATAGATATTAGACAAAAGAAGAAATATATAAACTTAAGTTGTAAATGTGGCAGTGTAGTCAAATGACAACCCATTCACAAACTTTAATATGTTATCTCAAAGCAATAAATACAAGATGATCAATATGAATGTAAAATAAATAAACTTTAATTAACAACAATCAACATACCTACAATAAAACCTCATGGTAGTACAAATGAAAACATTAATATTAGGAATAAATTACAAGTAATGCATCACTACACCATATCTTGTCTTTAGAAAGTATCCTTGAGGGATTGTTCTCATTAAATTCCTTGAATTTGTTATCAAAATTATAAAGTGAAAGAGTCATCAACATAAGGTACTTTTCTACTTATATACTTGATTGGTTGTAACTACTTATTGGGACTTATAGTTTCCATTCGGTTAGTTACAATCTTTTTAAGCTCCTCTATTTTCTCATTTTCTTAGAACTATTTGAAATAAAGAAAATATTTACAAGTAACTATAAGAAACCTAATTCTTTGTCTTATATATATCCCACATAAACCTCATGTTATGAGGATATACCTAAAATATGCCTATATATCAATTTCTATAGAGATATTTCATATGGAGCTACTTGTATGAACATGTGACCCATATCTATTTTTAATATGCTCGAAATGGAATATATTATATTTATCTTCGTTGAGTGCACAATGACACACTTTTCCAATATATTCTTTGTGATCATTGGAAACATCCGAATAAAAATTCCTTTATTGCTGACCCTATCCTCCAACGCCATTAAAACTTCATTGATCATACTATGCGCACCCATATTTTCGTTCTATGATAGGTTCCATTGTTCAATAATATCTTAGATAGTTAAGTACAAGAAATTACAATCGCTTATTGATGTGTATATGTTCTTTTCAAACATTGTGTTAGTTCCTTGATAGCTTTCTAGGGGTACATAGTTTAACCTTTTTTAATTCTCAATAATATTTGGAAATATTTTGTGTGCATTTTGTTGATTTAATTCTCATTATTTAGATCATCAATAGCAACATAATCTCCATAAAGCAACACTTTCTTGTCCTTTATCTTGTCTAATAATGTGAGAAATTGTGTAGAGAACTATTGGAAATCTTCAAGGCTTGTTTAAATTTGTACCTGACTTGTATTGATCTTGATTTGAAATTGAAAAGGTTGGGTTTTGAATATTGCGAGGCGAATCTGATTGAATTTGTATCAAGTTACCTCCTACTCTGACGCTTATATATTGAATTAATATTCTTTAATATTATTTAGGTTTTAACCATGTACAGAAATTACCTACATATGAATTCTAAGAACATAAAACATAAAACAAATATACGTAAAGCTTTTTCCCTGGATCCCAAAATCGTGAGTACCAAATTGATTTTTCATTATGTTCCTTTCAGTATTACAATACATATATATACATTCTGAAGCATTCATAGACCCTGATCCATTAACCCTGGATTAGAACATAAGCGTAGTTCCCTTGACCAAATCTACAAAATACCATGGACAAGTAACCATCATGCCCAAAACCATGTGCGAAATCCATGCAAAAAACCATAGGTAGGTCCGCCCACCTAATATAGGATCCAAAACAAAATTTCTCAATGCATTTCCTTGTACCCTGTGCAGGGGGGCTATTGCCCCCCTCCAAACCCCACGACTAGGGGTCAACCGCTCCCCTGTGACCCCCCGACATATAACACAACCCAACATATTCATGGCCATGTTTCTTATGTTTAGCTTTGAGGCCTGTGAGAATGTTATTCCCTCTAATACAATGATTACGGGGTCACTATTGATGTCTTCGACAAGCATGAACTTTGTGGTTACCATAAGTGTTGGAAAATTTGGTAAATTTTACTTATGGGAATTTTTCAAATTTTCTTCCTTTTATTTGCAATAAATGAATGAATAAAGGAATGCACCTATTGTAGGCTCCTTACGTGGCATGCGGCCTCTAATTCTTCTATTTACTATAGTAACAAATAATTTTTTCGAAGGGTTAATAACCATGGAGTCTATGTTATGAACATCTTTCTCCCTCATTTTGTCCTTTTCTTCTTTTATGAGTCCCTTTTCAACTTATTTTCTAAGTTTCTTCTTATGAACCTTGTTCCTTCAAAAAGTTAAGAAACCAAAAATTATAGCACTTTTTACGGGGAAACCTCCTTTTACATTGAGTAAAATGTACAAGAGAATGACTTCATCATCAGAAGACTAGGTCTGCTTAGTGTGTATAAAAGACAAAGGGTACACTTATAATAAAATGGGACCATGCTTCGTTTTAGGCTACATAAAAATATACCAACAGAAATGTAATCACTCAATATATAGTTCATAATAAAGGGTTTTAGGGTTGCTTGGAGCTTATATATGGATTAACATGCCCTTAGTCTTCGAGCAAGTTTTTTCCTCAAAACTTGAATATATGCGAGTGTTTCTACATGAAAAAAGCATCATCTCATGTTGCTTGTTCCATTGCTAGGTTCTTCCATTAAATGAAGTACTTAGCCATTAGTGAAATTTTGAGGTATAAAATGGAACTCCTAAGGAAACTATAAAATAATAGTGGAAATAATAAAACAAGACTAGATTACATCATCAAATTTTAGAGGGAAAGAAGAAAAAATGATTTTTTCAACTCATATTTTCAACTTATCTCCTTATGGCTTTACTGAAATCTCAGGTGGAAACACTCATTGGATGCAAAATTAGCTTCCTCAACCAATAATTACCCATGTTACATACTTTCTATGCACCCTACTAGACAAAAAATGAGAAATAAAAATGAGATTGTGATCACGTTTGTCATGTATTTTTGATTTTTAGTGTAACAGGGTCCATCGAAAGTATGCAACATGGGTACTCCTTGGATGAGGGATTACATTTTTCACCTAGCGAGTACTCTTGCTCGAAATTTGAGTAAAATATTAGGGAGACAAATTGAAAATACAAGTTGAAAAAGTAGTTTGATTATTTTATTATTTTTTAATCTTTTTACTTTTTTACTCTAAAAATGGTGAATCATCCCCGATGGTTGACATCATCATCTTGAATCCTATTGGTTCTTATAAAATCTATTTTGGTTGTACATTTTTTTTAGGAGGCCCATTTTAGAACTCAAAAATCCCCTAATGAATTTCTTGTTTTCTTAGCTTCTTAATAATTGTTTCCAACAATTTTCTAGTTCTACTATTATTTTCCCTTCTTCAATTATCTCTCATGGAATAGTTTTGACTGGGGTCTCATCAATGATTACCTTGTTTAAGAAAGAAACATGGTAGATCGGATGTACACATGGAAATGGAGGAAGTTATAATTTGTGTACCATAGTTATAATCATCTACAACACATTATAAGGGCCATAATACCTTGATGCTAATTTATTTTCCTTCTTTTATTTCTTGAGGGACATCGATTTATATGGTTACTCTCTCAAAACTACCTTATTTTCCACTCCAAATTCCCTTTCACTATGATGGTGACCATATTGTTGTTTCATGCTATTTTGTGCCATAGCCAAGTTGTCCTTCAATAGCTTGAGAAACTCTTATTGGTCTTATATGTGGTCCTCTACTACTTAAGACATTGTATTCACTTTCAACAATGATATTATCGATGAAGGAAGATATCAATATTTATGGATGAGGAAGACATAAAAGAAGCCTCATTACTCAAGGAAAGGAATTTTAACCTTGGCTTCTTGCATAAGGCATTAGAGAGATAGAGATAGTTATTTTGGAGAGAAAGTAGTGGCTTCGACGCTCCATTATTGGAGCTAGTGGTGTTCAATATACTCATGTATATTGGAACTTTTTCTTAATACTTAAATCCTATTCCGCCAATAGATTTTCATGAATAGATCGTGGATGTTTTGAGACTACCCTTTTAATGTTTGCATTTTATGTTGGAATAACATGTATTAAAGAAATTGAACTATTTTAGTGGTTTTGGTGCTCATATTGTTGAAGTGTGTTAACGACTTGTTGTTTGTTAACATTCATGGCTCTAGAAGGAGGGCAATCACCTTTTATGGGTGATAACTCATCCCATCCAAATCATTCATCTTCTATGCAAAGAAACATTATTCTGAGTTCGATCCCAACTCATATTCCTAAAGTAGGATGGTCTTCTTAGCTTAGTCTCAAGTCAGCCTATGAAGTTACTTATGACCAACTCTCGGTGATTTCGCCTACTACCCATCAGTTTGAAAAATATACTAGCATACTTATCCTTGCTCATATTCTTACTCATCATTGTAGAAAGAAAAAAACAACTCATATTGGTGTATTAGTTACGAGGGTGGAAGATTTCGTATTTGCCACTCTTGAGGAATTAGGAGAGTCCTCAGAAGAAATCGTTCAGCAAGAGGAGATTCTACCTATTGATGAAGACTAAAATTAATATTTTATTATTTTCAATGAAGAACAATTGGGAGTTTATTTTGAGTATAACAAAGACTTAAACAGTGAAAGAGAAGGCTCATTAGATTCAGAAAAGGATGAGGAAAAGGAAGACGAAGACATGACTAATCATAATTTAGATTTGATAGCTAAGGGCCACTCACCCTTCTTCATAATCTTCTTAGAATTAATAAACATCCAGAGATGTTTCTATCAAAGTTTGATCCTAAAAATAAGACTAAGGCAGAGGACCTATTGATGGTTTCTACATGCACTTACGAATGTTAGACGTACAATATGATGATGTTGCTTATAAAATCTTTCATTTTACTTTGGAAGGAAAAGCAATTGTATGGTACCATAGTCTACATGTTAATTCAATACATAGATGGAGGGAGTTTAAAAAGTTGTTTCTCGAAAAGTTCATTGATGATAAAAATACTGCCATGTTGTCAAAACTTAAAATAGCTCGATATTATTAAGATGGGGGAAACAAAGAAAGACAAACATTTTAATCATAAGTTTCACTATATGTTGGATAAGTTCCCTACAAATATGCAAATGCATGATTATATCACCATAAATTATTACATGGTTGTGTTGCACTACAAAGGAGACACTCATTTTGAACTTCGCAAAAGAAATTGTTGTATGTAAGGACATTCATGCTATTACATCCATTACTAATGATGAGTGTTCTAAGGACTCCAAGGAGTCTTGAAAGGGGTATAAAACCTATTCCAAAGCAAATGAGAAAGGTTCATTGATATGGAAAGATTGGACAAATATTTGAAGACACTCACCACCTAAGTATCATAACTCAAGAGGAGGTCAAGTGAGGCATCTATCAGCAACAAGCAGTTTAAGCCATTTTTTCTAAAAAGGAATAACAATAATCCACTGGTTAAATACGCTCAAAGCTCAAGTGTTATGTTTAATGTCGAAAGTTTATGCATGGAAAACTTTTGCACCTTTCACAGAGAAAGGGATTCAAAAAAACATGCCCACAATGGAACCACAACATGAACATTATGGTAGCCCATATTGTGGGTATTTGATTAGAAAATAAAAAATTTGAGGAAATGGAAGAACCAAATGAACCTACTGCGGTCGAAGAAATTTTGGATGTTGGTCACTGTCAATTCATTTGATATTATATTCAATGCTAATAAGAAAGATGTTGAAGAACCACCCATTAGAGAGGCTCCTTCCCAACAGACAAATGGTAGATATAATTTGAGGAGCAAGGGACCTATTCCTTAGCCGGAGCTAAAAAAATGATTGTTAAGAAGAATTTTTCAACCAACGCATGTTTTTGAGAGTATGCAAAACAATTCTAGAAGTGCTCTCTCTCCAAGGAACACTTCCACCTCAAACAAAAATAATTCCATTACTCCAGAAGCATCCAATTAGGTCACACCTCTAGATACTTCAAGGCTACCTGCTAGAAATGAAGGTATTGATTACAACACCATAAAAGATATGAAAAGAGCCCATGAAAACATTTCAATATTTTTGCCAATGAAGATAGCATGTTAGCCTGAGGTGCTTATCGAAGCCTTTTCATCTTAGTCGTTGGTAGGTAATAAATCATTTGCATCTAAATTTGTGTTAAGTAAATATCATAGCTTACTCAAATTTTTAGTAAAAGTTGTGAAGTAAAACATGAATACTCATTATGCTCCTTTATTTTAAAATTTTAAATATTTAATCACAATGTCCATAATTACTTAGTTGATTCAGGTGCATACAAAAATGTAATCCCTCTGTCCATTGTAAAAATAATTAACACTAAATGGGACAAAATTGATACACGAATCATATAGCTAGACATGTCACTTGTCCCAACCATTGGTAAGCTTAAAAATTTTATTATTCCTTTGTCATCAGAACGTGGAGTAAACCAACGTATAAACATTGTTATTGTTGACATAATTGAAGCCTATGGATTATTGTTGAGTAGAGACTAACCTAGTAAACTCCAAGGATATTTCTCAACAGACTGGATGCATTTGTGGCTTCAATACAAGGTAAAAAACAGTCATATTCGAGTAGAAAGTGAACCTTACATGAGGTATACCATGACACTGCTTGAGGGACATATTGAAATTGTCAGCTTTGAAGGTGTTACATTTGGAAAATATTTTTAGAAGTAAACCATGGGTGTTATTATGAAAACCCATCACCCATCTCATCAGACACAATTGGAGCTCATTTTTTGCAGTCCAACTTGTGCGAATGAATCTTGTAAGATATATGTATATAGTAGTAATGTAGGAAACTTCTTAGCAGCTACTAGTTTGTGGTCGTTACATTTTGATGTATCTAAAACTACTGATGGTTATGGAGCTAGTTGTACACTTACAGATCCATCCAATAAGAGGTATCTTATTTCATGTCTCTTGGAGTTCGAGTGCATTAATAATACTTTCGAATATGAAGCACTCATATTGGGATTGAAGGAAGCCATAGACCTCAAGGCATAAATGCTTAAGGTAATTGATGATTCAGAAAGCATCACTTGTTAGGCACAAGATAAGATCCATTATGTTTCACCAAGTTTGAAAAATTATCAACAATAGGTATGGCAATTTTCTTATTTTAAAACATTTAACATAATTTTTGTTCCTAGAGATTTTAACGCTACCAAAAACTTATTAGCCAATGCAACTATTAGGATGTCACCTATAAAAGAGTGTTTTTCTATTGAGATTATTTATAAGTCACTTATTCCTGAAAATGTCACTAACTTTTGTGCTTTTAATAATGACTAGTAGATACTACATTTCATGGCCAATGAATACATATTCCAATATGCCGCCGTTGAAGAAAATGAGCACAATAAGGCTTTGCAGAGAATATTTGAAATGATGAAAGGAAATACTATGCCTAAAGGTGTGGTGTCCTTTGAAAAACTATATGACCTACAAAACTAATTCAAAGGATCAGTTAATACAAAGACTAAAAGTTCCATGTTATTGCATGAACAAGTCAACTTGGGGACCAAGGATGATATGAAGTATGTGAACCTTGGTACATGTTGTTCTTCACAAGAAAGACAAGAATTTATCTGACTTTTCAAACGGTACCATGATGTGTTAATATGGACCTATGAAGGTTTGAAAACATATGACACACATATTATGTAGCACATGATTACTATCAAAGAGGGGGTGAAACCTTTTATACGAAAGCTAAGGAAAGTTCATTAAATGCTTGAGTCCCTCTTCCAAAAGGAGTTAAGAAAGTTGTTGGATGCTCGAATCATCCTCAAGGTCATACGTTCAACTTGGGTTTACAACATGGTCCGTGTACAAAAAAATTCATGTGAGATATGATTGTGTGTTGATTTTCGCAACTTCATCCCACCATCAGATAAAGATAATTACCTTGTGCCATCAATAGAGCAGATAGTTGTTAAGTTTGAATATTGACGTACATATCATTACCAGTCAGGTGTCCATGGAATTTGAGACATAACATTGGAAATCCAGAGATATACTTCAACAACCTGCAAAATAAAACAATAATTTGTCGAAAAAAATACTCACACCTTGAGTTCTTGCAATGGTTGATCCTTATTCTAATCCTGCGCTAAAAATAATCTTTAAAAATGAAACCATAAACATTAATCCTACAAATCACCAACAATTTGTTAGCAAAACCTGATTATTAACAATTAAGGAACAAACCGTAACTATTGACAATAAGAGAGTAAAACCCTAACTCTTGATCAACTGACAAAAATGATCCTCAAATTCCTGACTCACTCAGAAATTGAAACATAAAGACTGTTTTGGTAATCTAAAGAACACTGGTGCATAAACTCTAAACAATCTAGATGCTTTTAATGCCAAGAAAAAATTGTAAAATGAAAATTTGATGAAAGTTTTTGCACTAGGTTCTAACTATACTCCACTATATGCATGCAATTGAGAATTAAAAGCGTGGCTTCAAATGCAATCAATTGTGGAAGCATCTAATCTTCACATGCCTAAAATAATCACATTCTGCCTTAACACTCCTTCAAGCCTTAAGATGCATCCAAACAATGAATCTTGGAAAATAAAACTTGATGTTCAGTGTAAGAACACAAGGAAGAGGAAACTTTACAATCCAAGAGATATCAAATAATGCTTTTAGATGAAACACAAACTCCTACTTAACAAGAATTCCTACATACTTTAAGAACTTATCAACATTGTGAGTGCATACTCTTCACATACACAAAATTATTGTTCATATATATATATATATATATATATATATAATATATATAATATATACTTGAAACATCAAATCAAATAGTGAATAAGCTTACAACTAAATCAATGTATGACTCTCAATGCTAATCATATTGTCTCTAAATGGTATATACATGAATCATCAACACTCCAGAGTTAATGTTAAGCAAATAAAGGTTCTTATGTGCTTTACATCTTAACAAAAAAAACTAAGCATTATGTTCATAAGCACACTTCAAACTAATAAGAAAAGTTTGAGCTAAAACACCTATGTGAATCAAAAGAATCAAAATCAATTCTTGTATTTGCTAGAGTTGTCACTTATAAGATGTATAACCCTATTTATTATTTTACCAATAAGGTTTCAACATTTACGTCATTGTTATGGTTATATGAAGACAGTAAGCTTGTAAAAGAAATTAAAATATCTTCAATTCTTGAGTATAAAATGACTCGAGAATTTCAGATCCAGATCCCTATTATACGGGAATAGTGTCCATACGGATGCTGCTATTCCCACTAAGATGTGTGGATATCTTAGAAGCAAACAATCAAAGTCTACTATTGATTCCTTTTATGAAAATAGATGAGAGGAGAATCAAGAGGGCCAACTTGAGTCTTGTGCTCGATTCCCTCTCCTTCTTGATAGAGTTTTGCTGCTCGCTCTTTGTCTGCTAAGCTTCAAAGGGCCTGTAGAATCACAAAAACATACTACTATGCAAGAAACAAGGATTTAAATTCATAAATAATGCAGGATCAGATGTACATTAACCATATACAAGCATATATAAACAAGTACGCCAGGATATGGAAGGAAACAAGAATAGCTTTATTCAGATAAAAGTAGCAAGAGGATTACAACCATGAGCAGCTCTAACCCAGCACCATCCTCGAGCTAAGAAGCCCTTCTTTCACCTGAAGCAAAGCAAAATCACCCAACACTGTGAATGTACACCAGAATACCAACAACACTTATGTATAGATTACAAAATTCCAGCCTCTGGATCTCTGTGATGAGGGATCCATATATAGATGATTACAGAGAGGTGAGTCATCTTTTAGGATCTTGATTAATGTCTTCTCTTTGATAGTTCCTGCTTCCACTTGGAGAATGAAAATCTCTTACTCATCCCTGGTCGAAAATGGAGTGGCAAGTGTCAGAGGGGAAGCTTCTGGAAGATTCCATGATCTTCCACCTCGCATTTTGGTCCCTGCCATTTGTCCATTCCCGACCATCGCACCCTACGGAGGAACAAAACAGTATGCATCGCACCCTGTACATTGGGAAGGTGATATGCATCACACCCTCTGCATGGAGCTTTCAGTATGGTCTAGTTTTGACCATTTATGAGCAGTTTCCAGTGGAGAATTTCTGGGAGATGATGTAATCAGTTGACCTTGTTCCTTTAGGCAGTGAAGTAACCCTTTTAGGGACTTAAGAGCCCTCAGTTATGGACACTTGTGATTGGGGTTGAAGTGCCCAAAAATGTCTATAACAGTTGCCCCCTAAAGCATGAGGTCGTTAATCGTTTTTGATGTCGGGTGAAATTCTTTACTATGAGGATCAGAAGTTTTTCTGAGCTTGGAGGTGACCTGTAATAAGATACAATACAATACATTATATGACAACATCTTTTCATGATCTAGCTGAGGCGGGTATTCCCATGCTCAGCTTTATAAACTCATTTTCATGCACATAGGACAGACGATCGTCTGTGTGACACACTGATGATATTGACACATCATCCTTTCATTTGGATGATCATTTGTTTAGCAATGATGTACACTGGATGTTTTTGTATTCCTGAATATATTGCAACCCGGATGGATGAAACTAGATCCGGAGTCTTCAAACTCTGCGAATCTTCACTCGGAGTACAAGTCGATCCATGTGAAAAATGTTTTGGAGTCGAACATGGAAAGACATCGCCTGATTACCAGCCAATGATGTAAGCTGTTAACAGGCGCGAGAGGAATCACCAATAATGACAATGACCCTCAAGGTACTACAGTACAATCTACATGGTGTGAAAAAGGGACTTGGTGTCGAACACCACGCAAAATCTCTCAGTCGAAGGTCATTGATGTAAACTTGTTGTCCAAAGTGAGAAACTTGCCATTAAGGCATGCAAGCTTCAAAGTACTGAAAGGGTTGTTCCTAAGTCAACTTCTTGGATAATGAGTTGATGTCGACAAGAAGAAACATGTCGCAGGAGGACCTTAATGAATTCCACATCAACGACATGGAACGAAGCAAATGATTTTGGAGGTGAAAACAAACTGACGATATGGGGGTTTAGGGTGGCGGTCATGAAGGAATGAAGCATGAATGTATTGCAGTGGGTGAGGCTCAGGTGAATTGTCTGAATGACTTCTCTTGAACATATCAGTGACACTGATGATGGATTGGTAGTGTTAACCCCAAAGATGGATGGTGTGACGACCAATGGTGAGGACCAGTGAACGGAACAACCCAACCCGACATGGATGCGGAAGGAAAGTGTCATGTTCAAGAGCGACTTGCTACCAATAAAGTTTCTTCTTGTTTTCTTCCCAATTTTCCCCAGTCATTGTTGACCAGTACCTCCTTATTTTTGTCAAGCTTGAGGAGGATAACATATGCTTGTTCTATAATCTACCCTTCGGGCGAACCTGTCATTATATTTTAGCGAGCCTAGCGACAGTGAAACTCGTTCTCGTCCTATTGGATGAGTTTATCGCTATTTAGTTTAACGAGTTTAACGACAAAGACAACTCAATCTCTTTCAATTTTAGAGAGTCTGAAAGAAACAGAAAGAACACTCCGAAGGTTCTTTTTCGTTGTATAACCCCTTAAGTTCAAAAAAGCGCAAAATAATACAAAAGGGATGAATTTTCAATGGTTTTAACGAGCCGAACAAGACAAGCGCTCGATCCTTTTGTGTAATAATCCCTCAGGTCCAAAAAGATTAAAATCTAAAGGAGGGATAGCACTTCTGATGCTTCTTAATGAGCCGGAGAGGCTAATCACTCAGCACTCTTTTCATATTTTACGAGTTAGGTGAAAAGAGCTTAAAGAAGACTCGTTTTCGAGGAACGAGTGATAGTTTCGGGTAGCAGCTGATTCCAGGTAAGGTTTGGAATTTTCCAAACATGGCAGTGTTACAAGGATGGCTAGCAGAATCACTCTTCGCAGGTGTTCCTCGAAGGGGTAAACAATCATATGTGGGTGAATGATCGGCTAAAAACAGAGTGGAGGTGATGGCGAGAACACGACCAAGGCTCAAAAGCTGGCGATAAGGCATTCACAATGGTTATTTACCCGTTCATTTTTAATGAGCTTAAATGCGGGGATAAACACTTGCTCATGACTTATGTTTATTTTTTAACGAGCATGAACTATGCGCTAAAACTACTCGTGGAGAGTTTATTTTTTAATGAGCTTGAACTCTGCGACAACATTGCTCGCCATGATGGTCATTGATTTTTCGATTTACCCTTAACATTTTGTTATTTCAAAAATAGTACTAGCTGTTCATCTGCTTCATCAAACCGATTAGAAATGAAAACATATACATGATAAATGAGTCAAAACACTAATATTTTACTTGAATTACGTGCATAGTAAATTAAAAGTGACTTTTTACCTCTCATTTTACCATTTCATTTGAATTTGGTTTGTTGGAGCTCTGGAGGTGCTTTTCCCCCTTGATTTTCACGAGCGGATTCCGAGAGATTCTGTGGACGATTCTCGACGTTGTTCGGACCAAGTAGGAGCTAAACTTGTGCTCTTTCATTTCATGCCTTTCATTTTGGATTTTGAGCTCATTTCCTTGTTTTGCTGAGCCCCTGGGGTTTGAAGAACTCACCCTAGGATCATCGCACCCTTCCTTAGTCAAAAGGTGCAATGCATACTGATGTCTCCACTGACTAGTCAGTATGCATCGCTCCTAGAACACTTGCTGGGGTGCAATGGGCGCAGTGAGGAAAATTTTTGCATGGTTTCCTCATGAAATGTTTGCTTGTTTTCACCAAATTAAGATCCTGACTCTTCCCTTCTTTGTTTTTCAGAGATTCATCGGAGGAAAATGGTTGTCACATGGTGAGAACACGAGCATGAAGAAGAGGACGTTGTTGCTTTACATGATCCGGGCACAGTACCTGCATTACAGAACTGTGGCTTGTTGAAGTTTTTGTGTATCTCGAGCATGAGGCAAGAAATTAGTTTGTTGCAGTATTTCATCAATTCTTGGGATCTTATCAACCAGGTATTCCAGATTAGGGGCAAATCGATCCCCTTGACAGTGGTGGACATCTATTTTCTCACCGGCTTGTCGAGGAATGACTCCCCTCTCTCTTTATCAGCCTCCTCCTGTGGGGGTGAGTCTGTAAGGGAGTACATTCGCCAGCATTGCAAAGAGGGATCTCAGCCGAGTGTGGATGGCAAGATCAACATTCGAGATGTCACTGACCGGCCCTTGCCGACCATCTTGCTTACTTTTGCTAGACTGGCTGGTAGTTCTGCTCTCCATATAGCCAACAAATCTTATATGCAATATGCTCTGGAATGCCTTGAACCAAAGGTGTTCAATTGGTGTGATGCAGTACTTTCTGTGATGAAGGAACAATTGACCAAGGTGAAGAGCGGCAGATCTGAGAACTTTGGTTACGGTTCTATTTTGATTGCTTTTTCCTTGGAGTGAATCGCACTGATGCAGCTGTTATCACTCAGGTTGTCCCTAAGCTCCTGAAGGGATACGGCCGAGGTAACCACAAACCAATCTTTGGATTACAGGTTCTAGCCCACCTGTAATAAGAGAGGGCTCTCTCTTGATGATTTAGCTTTGTTGATGATGATTTTAGGCTAGCTATTGGGTTTAGTGGGTTTTGTTTTGGTTTGGATGGTGTTTGAATGGAAGGAAGATGCATTCAAGTAGAGAGGTAGGCATATAGTGATAAGTTCAAACCATTGGGCATGGAGTCGGGGAGAGAGACTGATGGTGCGTTTTCTTGGTCACAAGAGGAAATGGAGCAGGGTAGCTGCACATAAAACAACCTTCAAGCTAAAGCGATGGAATGAAATGTAAGGAATGAGAGGCAATTAAGAATCTCTCACTTATCTTAATAGAGGGAAGGGAATGAACTCTACCTAGGGGCAGTTAAGAATCCCTGGATAACCGTCACACATGGTGAATTAGGGCAAATATGAGCCAGATGGAATTCATACTGTTAGCGCTCAAATCTACCTTAGGCTGAAATAAGGTAAGACTCAGGGCCACATCAAACCATGCTCAGCCTCGTAGCTAGCCCTACGAGGACAGGAGAGGGCTCTCTTTGGGTCTAACTCGGAAAAATATAATTTAAAAGGCTTGAGATGACCGAATTGATGACTAATTTTACGCTAGGTATAAAGTACAAAGAGTTTAGAATTGATTTTTAAAGGTTTTGTTGAATTCAAGGGAAAGGCAATTTTGGGTGCGGTGATGAGGCACAGCTTTTGCAGAGGTCTACTTGGGGCAAGATAGGTGATTGTTTTGATGCATTAAAGCAAGTGAGATGAGTAGATCAGACTGATGAGGAGCTAAGGAGAGCAAGGAAGTCTCAAGGATTCTCCTTAAACTGAAGAAAACATAGAAAATTAAACAAATTTAAAGGCAGAGCATAACGAGTTCATGGATTCTACCTTAACACTTCATTTGTTTAATTACAGAAGATTAAGTAAAGTAAATGGTACACATACACAAATTACAAGTGCCGAGAGAAAAAAACCATCAAAACATAAAGCCACATGAATCCCAAATAGTGCTGCAAAACCCTGGTCTTTCCTTTGCCAAAATGCAGATAAGATATGTACAATATAGCGTCGACCTATTCCCAAGAGTCCAACCTCTCCTACTAAATGAAAATTTACATATATAGACCAAGCTATCCTCATTCCCTAACCTCTAGGGGTAGAGCTCCTCCTTCTAGGAGCAGTTTGAACAAATTCTAAACATGGAGCAAGAATCTAGATGACCAAACAACCTGCCTCTAAAAAGAAGGAAACTGATTCATTACATTAATTTCTTAGTAATTTGTGAATGAATCATCTAGAAGAAAGTAGATAAGTGCCATGTTACCTTACATACATCAAATTACATCATGTTGGGCCAAAAATTACATCAAAGAGTGAAACTGGTGAAAACTAGCCAAGTCCCTGAGCTGAAGGTGAAAAACTGGGCCAAAAACTGTATGCGTAGCACCCCTGATCCCTATGCGTAGTGCATATTTGAGCCTATTTTTGGGACACTTCCCGACATTCAAATTCAGCTCATGATAGCTCGTTGGAAAGCCCTGGATGTCAAATTTCCAATCCAAGTGGACTTTTCTAATTTGGAGCTCATTTTCCCCCTCAAAATTGAATTCTCCTAGAGGTACTTCCTGTTGTTGGAAAAGGTGGCAGCAAGGTGGTTTTCATGATGTTTTTGGACCTTTTGACCATCCAGATCTTAATGAAATGCTTCGGCAATGGCTGAACATGTGTATTTCTTCATGAAAAATCCAAAACTACAAGCCATTTGTCATTTGGACCTCCCAATCTTCAGGGTAGCGCGCTGCGCGCTACGCGTAGAGCCAAAAAACTTGTTTCACAAGCCAAAAATTTTGAAACAACAAAATTTTCTCCAAATTTTCCCAAATTTGGAGTGAAGACCCTCCATCATGTATCATGCTCAACTAACGAAGCCTCGGCCAAAACTCGAAGCAGATCAGGCCTTTTGCGTTGCTTTTGCACTTTTCTCAAACGCCTCTTGAGGATCTTCATTCTCGCTTTGCAAACATGCATGCGAGCCCAATATTTAGTCTTCATGTGGCGAAGCATGTCTTTGTCCCTGTTTTCCTTCGCCAACAACTTCTCCAAATGAGTGTTGACTCGGATGAGCATTGATTCCCGATCAATAGGTGTCAAATCACCGGGTCTCCTTCGGGCCAATTCCTGGTCTTCGCGGATCTTCCGCAGCTCACAAAGTTCATGCTCATCTTCCAACTGTTTGTTGCGCTGATCTAAATAGTTGATCACCCACTTAGCCATCTGCAATTTCTTTTGCAGTGACTCATTCTCGGCCCTTTGTTCTCGGATGATCTCCTTTAGCTCGGAGCTAGGAGAGCTAGCATCAACATCAATGATATTCGTGTCCTGGCCTCCTGAAGGACCCTCATCAAACATGGGTCTCTTGCCCCTGTCCTGGATCTGTACCTGTGCTGAAGACGGAGGCGAGACCCCTTCCACATGATGTGGAGATAATAATCGATGTGCTGATGAAGTCAACGAGACCCCTTCCACCCTTGGTGGAGATAGTACTCATCGTGCGGCTACAAATAAGGCTCTGTGGCCTTTCTGATATGTCACATATACTGGACCATCAACATGCTCGGTCTCATGAATGTCAAACTGCTGTGAAGGCCCTCCGTCATCATGAACTATCTCTGGTGGTGGCTGAGGCGCTGTGAAAAGGTCACGAGAAATAAAATCCTCCCATATAATGCCCTGCTTTGCGAGCTGATAAATCACCATGTTCTTGATCAATCCATAATGGTATATGCTCCTATGTTGATGTGCTCGGCTCTTCTTTTGCACTAAAGGCACCATCCTCTCTATGTTGCGAAACATAAAATATGGGATGTTCATCAGACGCACCCTTGTAAAATGCATCAACAAACGGACATGGTATGCATAAAGATGCGAGAATCTGCCCTCACAACTGAAATACTGGATGATGAGTTTCATCAAAGGTGCAAACCGATCATTCAGGTAGTGGAAAGGAAAAACTCTGCTCAAGTGCCTCATATACCCTAGTTTAATATATGGCTCATAATATGATTTTTCTAGCTGTTGACGCTTACTCCATTGCTCCCCGATATTTGGAATTCTCGTGGCCTCTGCAATGGTTTCTGGTGACAAAATGAAATTAACTCCAGCAAGGTTTACATGGCCATCATGTAAATGGAGAATAAACAAGCGAGCTAATTCACGATGATGCTGAAACTGTGAAATTAGCTCACAAAAATGATAGCATGACTGATGGCGAAAGCAATCCATGGCAAGTGGGCAAGCCTGCAATTGTACCATAGAAGTGGGCTCTTCTCTAAGATGTTTACCACCTTTGCCACCTCTGTGAGGTCTTTGTGGTACATTTCCCTCTGTGGTAGAATCACTGTCATTTTCCTGCTCATAAGATGACTCTGTATTTGATATGGTTTTGAGAACAAAATAGCTGCAATAGGAGGACTGCAGTGTGTATGTTGTAGGTGTGATGAAATCCCAATTTCAGTGTATCCTCAAAAAACCAGCTGAAGCATCATAAAAGTTATGCCATAATGGATATTTTGTTTGGTATATTTGGGCACAAAATAGTCACAAAGATATTTTGGTATGAAGTGCTGCTGGCTCAAAGTTTTCAAATGGGCAAGGAGCTATATTTTACCAAGGAAAGGGAGAAAAATCTTCATCAATTGCTCACATGCCTTTAAATACCCTATACAAAGTTTTTAATAAGGGCCTAGGGTTTGATTTGTTTTCTTACATCCAACACCACTTCCATTCTTCAAACACATATTAGGCAATATTCAACTTGATGATTGAGTCAAAGAAACACCTACTTGTAGCTTCAGAGGCAATTTGATATGTTTTAGGCACATAAACTTAACACTGGAATGGGTGCGTAGCGCACAAGTTCTATGCGTAGCGCACTTCCCACTGCGTAGCGCACTTCCCAGTGCGTAGCGCCTATGTAAATTAACACAGGATATGCGCGCCCAATGCCTAGCGCACCGCCCAGTGCGTAGCGCGCACCTTCAACTCTACCTCAAGGGTTTGAAACTTGGTTTTTCACCCTCCAATCTTGAAAATGCTCTTGCTCTGATATGTGGTGAACTAAAAGACTCGTTTCACCTTATATACACCCAAAATATCTAATTTGAATAAATTGACTTCAAAAAACCCACTTTGTAAAGTTTGGGCACTTTCACTTTTTGGCCTATTAATACAATGATGCTTTTTGATTTTCTCATGCTTTGCTAAGGTTTCGACTGAATTTCTTTGTTGATTTTTGTTTGCAGGGTAGTTGTAATATGCTCTGGCAAAGGAGATCAAGGCTGCGCTTGAACAATTGAGGAATTGAAAATTTTGACAATTTTTTACAAAAAGGAGATGGCGACTTATCTTCAAAACAGATTTTTGAAGAGAAGTCCTAATTCAGCTGTACAATGATGAAAATTATTGAAATGATGATCTATCAAAGACATCCCTCTGGCCCGCTAGTCTTCTAAGACTTTTTAAGACAAAATTGACTCAACCCTATACCTAAACCTAAAAATTTAAAACATGATTGTAAATGACTTGTGAAGCTTTATGACCTAACCTAAACCAGCAGTGACATGCACAAAGGGAATGAATGACACAAACCACTCCATCAGAGTTATGGCATCCCTAACGAAATGCAACTGATCAAAATGGATGAGACACCTAATCATGAAATGCAAAAGAGCTTTGATCTCTGACGGAGGGATAACTAGACCGACTCTAACATTGGCTCCAATGGGGATGGTAGCTCCTTGGAGATGCCAAGAACCGCAGATCTCTGTAAGAGCTAGACAATGCCTTTACTCATTGGGTGATGGAGTCATTATTGCAATACACACTTTGAGAATTTGACTAAAAAACCAAAAACTGCTTTGACCAAACTAGACTTGAAATTAAAAGATTTAGACTACTGACTTGACAAACTCAGACTAACTAACCTTCATTTTCAGAATTATAGCCTTCACCTCCGGCCCCAAACTGAAGATGATAAGTTAGTTTACATGTGCAATAGAACAAAGTAAAATGATATGTACAATCATGATGAAATGATGAAAGGACCCTTCCATAAATTTTAAAATTTGCCATGCTTTCCCTTGTCTTCATGTCGAGCATCCCATCTCAAAACTACCTCATCTAACTGAAATGTGTCAGCCTTTGCTTTCCGGTCATAAATCTTTTTTATGCGCTCCTGCAACTTGCAAGTGTTTTGAAATACCTCCTCCCATGTCTTCTGTAAATGGATCATTTGATTAATCCTTCTCTGCATAGGATCTTCCTCACTACCTGCTTCTTGAAGCAATTTGCCTACTGGGACAGCAAGTGAAGTAGGAAAAACCGTGTCTGTTCCGTACACCAACTCGAAAGGAGACATGCCAATAGACTTTTTCTGACTCACCCTATCATCCCATAGTGCATTTATCAACTTCTTGTGCCAACCCTTTTTACTGATTTCCAACAATTTCTTAATGATATTGACCAAGGATTTATTAGATGACTCCGCCAATCCATTTCCTTGAGGGTGGTATGCGGTTGAATGTCCCAAGCTAATATTGTACTTATAACAAAACTCAATCATCCTTTTTGACTTAAAGGCTGCTGCATTATCTGTGATTAACTTACTTGTACATCCAAAACGTGACAAAATATTGGTTTCAAGAAAAGAAATAATTACCGCATCCGTAGCTTGTCTAGTAGGAATTGCTTCAATCCATTTTGTGAAGCAGTCTGTGGCCGTCAATAACCATCGATGCTGTCCTGATGATGCCGGATGAATTTCGCCAATGAAATCCAATCCCCACTGCTAAAAAGGTGCGCTGACTTCAATTGGTTTGAGAGGCAAAGGTTGGAGCTTCTACTTTCCTTGAAAAATTTGGCATTCATGACAATTTTTAACAACCTTATATACATCTGAAAATAATGAAGGCCAATAATAGCCTGCCCTTAGAATCTTGTTTGTCGTGGTCTTCCAAAACAGATGAGCAACACAATCCCCTTTATTAAATTCTTCCACGACTCTTTTGGCTTCCTCCTCTACCAAACAATTCAATAACATTCCACCAGGGTCTTTCCAAAACAATGCTGAATCTAGTATGCAAAATTTTGCAGCTTTGAATTTCAAAGTTCTACTTCTGTTTCTAGGCATTCCGGGAGGTGAAGACAAATGTTGAAGTACATATAAAATGTTAGCATACCAAGGAGAAGAGAGAAACATTTCAGATACTTGAACGGATGGATTCTCCTCATCTTCATCGGACATGGCAACAATCAAATTTATGTCTAGGACTTGCAAATTTGTTTCAGCCATTAGCTTGGCAAGTCCTTGACTTTTGATCAGCTTGGTGGGTTTAATCTCTACATCATACTCTAACAACGCAACAATCCACTTACCCCGTCTGCCTTCTGGATCTTCCTGTACTAAAATATCTTTAACTGCTGCATTAGGAACATAAGCTAGAATATGGGAATGCAATATATACACACAGAAATATTTCAAGGCCTTAACAAGCGCAAGTGCTTGCTTCTCATTGATGTTATATTTCAATGCTCCATCTCTTATAATCCGACTGAAAAAAGCAATGGGCTTTTCAACACCTCTCTTTTGCATTAATACTGCTGCCAAAGTGTGCTTAGAAGCAAATGAGAACAAAATAAAATCCTGAGTGTAGTCTGGGCTGATCAAAATAGGAGCTGAAGAAATAGCTAACTTCACTAAATTAAATGATTTCACCGCCTCTTCGGTCTACTTTACCTGACTGTCCTTTTTCAGCATGCTTGTGATTTCTCTAAGATGTTCTGCTAGATTTGGAATGAAGCGACGCAGAAAATTCAGTTTACCATTGAAGAACTGTATTTCCTTCTTGTTCCGGGGCCGTTCAATTTGCTGAATGGCTTCAACACGTGTAGGGTCAATACGGATGCCATCTTTAGATATGATATGGCCAAGAAGTTTGCCCTCATCCATGGCAAAAAGACTCTTTTTCGGATTCAACGATATGCCATATTTTCTGCACTTGTGGAAAACAATTTTCAAATGATACAAATGTTCCTCATCAGAATTTGAAAGCACGGTTAAGTCATCTAGATAAACAACTAAAAATACATCTTTCTCATTGGCGAAAGCTACGTCCATTGCACGCTGAAAGGTGGCTCCTGCATTTTTCAAACCAAAGGGCATCTTTGCATAATGAAATGTTCCCCATGGAGTGGTGAACGTTGTCTTGTCACGATCATCCTCGTGCACTAAAATCTGATTGTATCTTGAATAGCCATCGAGTAGTGACATCCTTGATGCTCCAACTACTCGCTGCAATATATGATCCATTTTGGGCAGTGGATAATTGTCTTTTAAGGAAACCTTATTTAAATTTCTGAAGTCAATACATAAACGGATCTCACCTGTTTTCTTCCTTACGGGCACCAAGTTTGATATCCAATCTGAAAATCGGATAGGCACAATGATTCCTGACTTATACAATCTGTTTACCTCTTTTTTGATTGATGGCAGCAACTTGGGATTGACTCTCCTCAACTTTTGACGAAAAGGCTTCTGATTTGGCTTAATAGGAATAGTATGCTGAATGATATTTGTGTCATATGTTTTTAAATCTGAGTAATCCCATGCAAAAACATCAGAAATCAAAGACAAAAATTTTACATATTCTGCCTTTACCTTTGGTGACAATGACCTTGATAGCTTTACCCTCTTGGGATTCTCAGCTGTCCCAATGTTTACTTCAACACCTTTTTCAGTCAGTCTCAATGTTGGTTTGCGGGCCACATCATCTTTGTCAAACAGCTCCTCTAAAGGAATCAATCCCTTAGGAATAATGTTATCTTTAAGTTGCAGTACGTCCATTTGATTTACTTGTATATTATCACTACCATAACCATGTTCAGTATCTATTGAGGTATCCTTGAACTTACCCTTGTTTTGCAGAAATTCATTGATCTCTTCATCATCTTGAAAGACTTGCCAACATCGCTGATTGTCTGGACCGGTGGGACGGTGTTTGACATGGATCTCAAACTTGTTGCTAGAATTCATCGGAATTTTCAAATTTCTTGCTGCCTTAGCAAGTCCATCAACAACACCATTTTATATGCGAGGCACACATATCAATGTATGATCAGAAAACAACTTCAAAATATCTAAGACTGCATTTCGATATGCCCTCATACGAGGATGCTTGGCCTGAAACTCACCTTTAACTTGCTTTATTACTAACTCGGAATCACCATAGATCGCAATCTTCTTTGCTTTCAGCTTTCTAAGAATCTTTAAGCCAGCAATAAGTGCCTCATATTCCGCCTCATTATTTGAACAATCGAATGCTAGTTTATAGGAACACACTCTCACCTTGCTTGGAACTTTGTCTCGAGCAGAAAAAGGACTTCGAATCCACACACCAATACCAGCACCATCACTACCTACTGCGCCATCGAAATCCATGGTCCAAAGACAATCTTCCTCCTCCTCCAAGTGCTGAAATTGTACTGCATCTGATTTTTCTGTTTGCTGCCCCTTTTCTTCAGTTGTTTGCTCCATAATAGCTTGCTTTTCTCCTCTTTCCTTTCGGAGAACTTCTCTGAAATTTTCAGTGATCTCTGGTATATCTTCCGCTTGAACTAACTGACTATCTAGATCATTAAAACTATCAGCAAATAAAAAAAAACGACTCCAAATCTGTATGTACATAATTTACAGGATGATTGATTGGCCTCTCTTTGCTAGTTATCATGTATTTCATCTTTTGCTCTCGATATAGCTTTCTCATTTGACCGAAGACTAGAATTGTGGCATAAGTGTAGGTTTTAACCCCGTCAGAAATTACCTGCATACGAATTCTAAATCACAGGAAAAATAAAAATGCGAGAGCATAACACATAAAATACATATACACAGAGATTTCCCACTGGATCTCAAAACGAAGACTACCAGCTTGATTTTTCATATATTCCTTTCAATGTTACAATACATATTTATACATGCCGAAGCATCCAATACCATGGACCGAAAAACCATCGCGTCCAAAACCATGGACCGAAGAACCATAGGTAGGTTAGCCCAACCTAATATAGGGTCCAAATTTTTTTTTTCTCGGGGCGCTGCCCCGAACCCCGTAGAGGGGGGCTACCCGCCCCCCTCAAACCCCCCGGA
>APFE030864900.1:0-31017 GCA_000404065.3 Pinus taeda | reverse complement strand
TTCACCACCAAAATTGATCTCGCAGATCTCCCACTGAACAGGGTCTACCACAGGCCCGAGCGAAACCCCTCAGCAACAAAGGCGTCCCTTTGAAGCCAAAACAGCTATGATACCAAATGTAGGTTTTAACCCTGTAAAAAAATTACCTACATACAAATTTTAAATCACGGGAAAAATAAAAATGCAAGAGCATAACACATAAAACACATATACACAGAGATTTCCCACTGGATCCCAAAATCGAGACTACCAGCTTGATTTTTCATTATTGTCCTTTCAATGTTACAATACATATTTATACATGCCAAAGCATCCAATACATATTTATACATGCCAAAGCATCCAATACCCCGGTTCACTACGTGGGTTAGTCGTGGAAAGAATATAACACAACCCAACAATCTTCCACTTGTTGTTTTCTTTCCACAGGGGGCCACAGGAGAGCTTAGTCAAAACGCCCATTGTTTCTCTACACCAAGAGAACTTCTCAGAGCTCATAGATTTTGTCAATGCATCTGCAGTATTCTTCAAAGTGTCCACCTTTACCAGCGACACCTTTTTGTCTTCTATCATATCCCTCACAAAGTGATACTGAACATCAATGTGTTTTGTCTTTGAAGGATAAGCAGGGTTCTTTGCCAAGAAAATTGCACTTTGGCTGTCACAGTCTATCCTTATAGCTCCCTGTACTAACCCCATACTTGAACCCAACAACCCAACAATAAGGAAAGTCTAATTTTAGAGTACCCTTCAACTTAGCTCCCTAAGATCTCGAAAGTAGCATACCCAAACATGGAGGAATGTCCACCACAACCACATCCATCAAGACATTCTTCACTGGGATTTGGTCTAAGCTAACAACCAAATCTTTGATGAGCCTAATACATCTCACACGACTGGAATCAAATGAATATAAATCATGATATTTCCTTTTTATGTCTAACCCCAGCTTCTCCATGATCGCCTTTGGCATCAAATTGTGTGAAGCAGCCGAATCGAATATAGCATTGTGCAAAACATATTCATGCAATCTCAAACTGATATAAAAGGGAGGAACATCACTATCAGGGGACTGACCATCCAATGCTGGCCCAAAGATCAATTCGGGCTGATCATCTTCAACATTCACCGTGTCAAACATGGGATCAAAGTTCAGAATTTTGGATTCTTGACCTCGGTAGCTACTGTTTTTCATGATTTTAGTCAAAGGAATAGATATTTTTAATTTGGAAATTTCATTTTCCAAACTAAATGCTGAAACCTTTTCGACGTCTTTGACCGAAACTTCTTTCTTATCCTTAATTATACTTGCCTAATTTGTCCTTTTTGCTGGTTATATCTTGCTCGTTGTGGGATCAATTGTCTCCTTTCCTTTCTTCTGTGGTGTCGGTGAATCCGTCTTTGGTGCTGTAGCTTCTTTTATTTTCTGAATTGGATTGATGGGCACATCTCGGTTTCTTAATGAATACTGTTTCTGTTGAGTAGACAAAGCATTCAAATATCCTCTTTGGTAATCATCTAAATCTGCATCATTAGCTAAGATAAAATCTTCATCTTGCTGGGCACCTGAACTTTCTTCATACTCTTCTTCTTTAGTGATGTAAATGGGTAGATCATCAGGAGTAAAGAAGTGGTTTTGGTCCCCTACTACATCAGCATCTTCATCTGAATCTTGACTCACAAAATTCTGCAAAAGAGGAGTCTTGATCGGTTGCTGGGCTGCCGGCTCTTGTTCTCTTTGTTCACGCTGCTTAATTTTGAACTGAGGTTGTTGCTGGCCATGGTAATTTGGATTACGAATCTGCGGTTATGATTTGTCAAGGTTCAGTCTTTTGAACATTTCACGAAGCCAAGGCTGTTCTGATGTAGATTCTTCCTTTATAGTCACTCTTTTCTCTGCCTTCAACCGTGCTCTCTTGTCGTTCAGATTTGCCTCAAAATCAACAACAATCTTTTGCATATCTTCTAAAGTAGGTGGATCTCTATCCCATAATGAATAAGCCATCTCCGGATCAAATCCATCCGGGAATTTGAGAAGAGCTGATTTTCTAGATGGTCTTAAATCATCCGGAATAATATTATAAACTGTATTGAACCTGATAATATAGTCTTGGACAGACTCACCATGATTGCATTTCATATTATTGTACTCGGCATTGATCTGAAGCGGATCCTTTCTGAGTTCCCAATGATCTAGAAACTGTTTCTGAAGTTCAGCCAATGTAGGTATACTTCTAGCTCCCAAGCCTCTGAACCATTTTCTTACTTCTCCTCCGAATGTTTGCACAAACAATCGCATAGTTACATCCTCGTCATCAATCTCATATAAATCATAAAAAGTTTCCATTTTGTCTATGTGCTACTGAGCAGACACACTTTGAGGAGTGCCATCAAATAAAGGAATCTTACTCTGATAGTCAGCGGGCATATCATGCAATTGCTGAGGTAAAGCAAGAGGTGCGAAACGAGAAGCCATTGCTCTTGGTGGATTTAATCTAGGTGTTGTTGGCAGAGTGGGTGTCGTTATTGTATGAGGAGTATGCAGAGGTGTATGCGGAGGAGAGGCGATGTGGGATGAAGGAGGGGAATTGGCTGCAGATTTTGAATAAGTAATTATAGGTTGCACCGGAATGGTGGGAATGAAAGGCGGTTGAGTAGGAATTCTAGAGGTAGATGCCGTGACAGTGGATCCAATGTTTGCAGATACAGCTTCTAAGAAATCAGCAAGATTGGCAGCTTGGATGTCGGTTTGAAGGTGCCTCAAGATAAAATTGTCAATTAATTTATTGTGCCTTTCAAATTCAAGAGCTGCAGCAAAGTCATGATTTGGAACAATAGAATTAAGAGCGTTTTTAGACTTGGTTTTAAACAATGACAATTCAAACTTTTCGTTGAAAGTAAGTTCTTCAAGGTATTCAAAAGGTGCAGGACATGAATGAGATTTAACCAAGGGAGTCGTCGCGCTTTCTTGACAGAGGATTTTTCGAATCAAATTTGGATTTTCATAAATATGGGGTGGATTCGGATCTGGATTAGCTCTTGTATGTCTTTTTGAAGCCAGTGTGTTTATCAGAAGATCAAAAGAACTAAAACAATTCAGCCAATCATTTGCTAGACTCAATCATCCAAAGGTCTAGAATGAACAAAAGTATTGGGGTGATTTGCAAATCAAGGTTTCACAAGCTAACCGGAGATCGACTGAAGCAACATTTATCTACTTCCGCTTATGCATAGCAAGAGCATTTCGAAAGCTACCTGGTGTGACTTCAGACTCCATCTAAGACTTGCAAAACAAACTTATCAGCAAGCAAACAATTGAGATTTCTTCCCCAGTATGGTCGCCACTATGTTAGCGCTCAAATCTACCTTAGGCTGAAATAAGGTAAGACTCAAGGCCACATCAAACCATGCTCAGCCTCGTAGCTAGCCCTACGAGGACAGGAGAGGGCTCTCTCTGGGTCTAACTCGGCAAAAGATAATTGAAAAGGCTCAAGGTGACCGAATTGATGACATATTTTAGGCTAGGTATAAAGTACAAAGAGTTTAGAATTGATTTTTAAAGGTTTTGTTGAATTCAAGGGAAAGACAATTTTGGGTGCGGGGATGAGGCACAGTTTTTGCAGAGGTCTACTTGGGGCAAGATAGGCGATTGTTTTGATGCCTTAAAGCAAGTGATATGAGTAGTTCAGACTGATGAGGAGCTAAGGAGAGTAAGGAAGTCTCAAGGATTGTCCTTAAACTGAAGAAAACATAGAAAATTAAACAAATTTAAAGGCAGAGCATAACGAGTTCATGGATTCTACCTTAACACTTCATTTGTTTAATTACAGAAGATTAAGTAAAGTAAATGGTACACATACAAAAATTAAAAGTACTGAGAGAAAAACACCATCAACAAATAAAGCCACATGAATCCCAAATAGTGCTGCAAAACCCTGGTCTTTCCTTTGCCAAAATGCAGATAAGATATGTACAATATAGCGTCAAGCTATTCCCAAGAGTCCAACCTCTCCTACTAAATGAAAATTTACATATATAGACCAAGCTATCCTCATTCCCTAACCTCTAGGGGTCAAGCTCCTCCTTCTAGGAGCAGTTTGAACAAATCCTAAACATGGAGCAAGAATCTAGATGACCAAACAACCTGCCTCTAAAAAGAAGGAAATTGATTCATTACATTAATTTCTTGCTAATTTATGAATGAATCATCTAGAAGAAGGTAGATAAGTTCCATGTTACCTTACATACATCAAATTACATCATGTTGGGTCAAAAATTACATCAAAGAGTGAAATTGGTGAAAACTAGCCGAATGCCTGAGCTGAAGGTGAAAAAATGGGCCAAAAACTGTATGCGTAGCGCCCCTGATCCCTATGCATAGTGCATATTTGAGCCTCTTTTTGGGGCACTTCCCGACATCAAAATTGAGCTCATGATAGCTCGTTGGAAAGCCCTGGATGTCTACTTTTCAACTCAAGTGGAATTTTCAAATTGGGAGCTCATTTGCCCCCTCAAAACTGAATTCTCCCAGAGGTACTTCCTGTTGTTGGAAAAGGTGGCAGCAAGGTGGTTTTCATGATGTTTTTGGACATTTTGACCATCCAGATCTCAATGAAATGCTTCGGCAACAGCTGAACATGTGTATTTCTTCATGAAAAATCCAAAACTACAAGCCATTTGTCATTTGGACCTCCCAATCTTCAGGGTAGTGCGCTGCGCGCTACGCGTAGAGCCAAAAAACCTGTCTCACAAGCCAAAAATTTTGAAACGACAAAATTTTCTCCAAATTTTCCCATATTTGGAGTGAAGACCCTCCATCATGTATCATGCTCAACTAACGAAGCCTCGGCCAAAACTCGAAGCGGATCAGTTCTTTTGCGTTGCTTTTGCACTTTTCTCAAACGCCTCTTGAGGATTTTTATTCTCGCTTTGCAAACATGCATGTGAGCCCAATAGTGAGTCTTCATGTGGCGAAACATGTCTTTGTCCCTGTTTGCCTTTGCCAACAACTTCTCCAAATGAGTGTTGACCCGAATGAGCATTGATTCCCGATCAATAGGTGTCAAATCACCGGGTCTCCTTCGGGCCAATTCCCTGTCTTCGCGGATCTTCCGCAGCTCATAAAGTTCATGCTCATCTTCCAACTGTTTGTTGCGCTGCTCCAAATAGTTGATCACCCACTTAGCCATCTGCAATTTATTTTTCAGTGACTCATTCTCAACCCTTTGTTCTCGGATGATCTCCTTTAGCTCGGAGCTAGGAGAGCTAGCATCAACATCAATGATATCCGTGTCTTGGCCTCCTCGAGGACCCTCATCAACCATCGGTCTCTTGCCCCTGTCCTGGATCTGTACCTGTACTGAAGACGGAAGCGAGACCCCTTCCACATGATGTGGAGATAATACTCGTTGTGTTGATGAAGTCAACGAGACCCCTTCCACCCCGGGTGGAGATAGTACTCGTCGTGCGGCTGCAAATAAGGCCCTGTGGCTTTCTGATATGTCACATATACTGGAGCATCAACATGCTCGGTCTCATGAATGTCAAACTGCTGTGAAGGCCCTCCCTCATCATGAACTATCTCTGGTGGTGGCTAAGGCGCTGTGAAAAGGTCACGAGAAATAAAATCCTCCCATATAATGCCCTGCTGTGCCAGCTGATGAATCACCACGATCTTGATCAATGAATAATGGTATATGCTCCTATGCTGATGTGATGGGCTCTTCTTTTGCACTAAAGGCACCATCCTCTCTATGTTGCGAAACATAAAATATGGGATGTTCATCAGACGCACCCTTGTAAAATGCATCAACAAACGGACATGGTATGCATAAAGACGCGAGAATCTGCCCTCACAACTGAAATACCGGATGATGAGTTTCATCAAAGGTGCAAACCGATCATTCAGGTAGTGGAAAGGAAAAACTCTGCTCAAGTGCCTCATATACCCTGGTTTAATATATGGCTCATAATATGATTTTTCCAGCTGTTGACGCTTATTCCATTGCTCCCCGATATTTGGAATTCCCGTGGCCTTTGCAATGGTTTCTGGAGACAAAATGAAATTAACTCCAGCAAGGTTTACATGGCCATCATGTAAATGGAGAATAAACAAGCGAGCTAATTCATGATGATGCTGAAACTGTGAAATTAGCTCACAAAAATGATAGCATGATTGATGGCAAAAGAAATCCATGGCAAGTGGGCAAGCCTGCAATTGTACCATAGAAGTGGGCTCTTCTCTAAGATGTTTACCACCTTTGCCACCTCTGCGAGGTCTTTGTGGTACATTTCCCTCTGTGGTAGAATCACTGTCATTTTCCTACTCATAAGATGACTCTCCATCTGAGATGGTTTTGAGAACAAAATCGCTGCAATAGGAGGACTGCAATGTGTATGCTGTAGGTGTGATGAAATCCCAATTTCAGTGTATCCTCAAAAAACTAGTTGAAGCATCATAAAAGTTATGCCATAATGGATATTTTGTTTGGTATATTTGGGCACAAAACAGTCACAAAGATATTTTGGTGTGAAGTGTTGCTGGCTCAAAGTTTTCAAATGGGCAAGGAGCTATATTTTACCAAGGAAAGGGAGAAAAATATTCATCAATTACTCATATGCCTTTAAATACCATATACAAAGTTTTTAATAAGGGCCTAGGGTTTGATTTGTTTTCTTACACCCAACACCACTTCCATTCTTCAAACACATATTAGACAATATTCAACTTGATGATTGAGTCAAAGAAACACCTACTTGTAGCTTCGGAGGCGATTTGATACGTTTTAGGCACATAAACTTAACGCCGGAATGGGTGCGTAGCGCACAAGTTCTATGCGGAGCACACTTCCCAGTGCATAGCGCCTCTGTAAATTAACACAGGATGTGCGCGCCCAATGCGTAGCGCACCGCCCAGTGCGTAGCGCGCAAGTTCTATGCGTAGCGCGCACCTTCAACTCTGCCTCAAGGGTTTGAAACTTGGTTTTTCGCCCTCCAATCTTGAAAATTCTCTTGCTTTGATATGTGGTGAGCTAAAAGACTTGTTTCACCTTATATACACCCAAAATATCTAATTTGAATAAATTGACTTCAAAAAACCCACTTTGTAAAGTTTGGGAACTTTCACTTTTTGGCCTATTAATACAATGATGCTTTTTTATTTTCTCATGCTTTTCTGAGGTTTGGACTGAAGTTATTTGTTAATTTTTGTTTGCAGGGTAGCTGTAATATGCTCTGGCAAAGGAGATCAAGGCTGCGCTTGAACAATTGAGGAATTGAAAATTTTGACAATTTTTTACAAATAGGAGATGGCGACTTATCTCCAAAACAGAGTTTTGAAGAGAAGTCCTAATTCAGCTGTACAATGATGAAAATGATTGAAATGATGATCTATCAAAGACATCCCTCTGGCCCGCTGGTCTTCTAAGACTTTTTAAGACAAAATTGACTCAACCCTATACCTAAACCTAAAAATTTAAAACATGACTGTAAATGACTTGTGAAGCTTTATGACCTAACCTAAACCAGCAGTGACATGCACGAGGGGAATGAATGACACAAACCACTCCATCAGAGTTATGGCATGCCTAACGAAATGCAACTGATCAAAACGGATGAGACACCTAATCATGAAATGCAAAAGAGCTTTGATCTCTGACGGAGGGGTAACTAGACCGACTCTAACACATACTTATGCCTAAAACAGATGAAAACATAAAGAAACAACAAAAATTGAGCATAGAGTGTACTTAAACAAATTCTAGGCTATTCTTTCTTTCTGTTGTTTAGATAATGATGTAAGAATGAAAAAATAGAGGTAAGAAGCACTTATTGAGTCATGTATCAGCACAAGAATTCCACAATCACTCTTCAACCATTAAACACAATACACAATTCATTCTCCAAGCTCGTAAGCAGTCTTTGATTATAGAAAAGATCAAATAGACAGTGCGAGTCTCTGCTGAAGCAAACATCTAACCAACAAAAACCAACCGTCTTCACATTGTTTGGGGCCCTCTTTATAGGTAAAATATCCAGAAGTATTTATTACAACCGACCTTAACAGGTCTGCGGGAAAAAGTTTTTTAAACCTAAACTTGTGCTGAAATTAAATGCAAATAAAATATCTATTGAGCTGTGCCAGAGGCAGCTGGATCAAAATGAGTTAATACGGTGTCTTTGGTGACCTGGTGTAGTGGTTCTGTCATAACTGTGTTTTGAGTTCTGGTCCATTGATCTCATGTGAGTTTTAATGTGCAGTCATTATGATGATGAGCACTGATTGGTTCCTTAACTGCTTCTTGACTTTTAAGGATTTCTTTTAATGTTCTATTCACCTCGAGCCCTGAGAAGATCTTCACTGATACACTTCGCCGCAACATTGATACTCTTTGACATGGATTTTGGCTTTGCATTTGCTCTGATACTCTTTAATGCCTCAACCGGGTCTCTCTCTTTCTTTGGATACGTTAAAAATTGCAAAATCGGGCCTTTCCTGCTCTTTTCGGCGCAAAACGGCTATGGAATCAAAAGATTCCCTAAAGATTCTCCAATATGGCCCATTTTCCGTAGCAATGCGCGATTAGCGCTAGGCTCTAATCGCGCATCGAAAACTACCTCAGAACTTGAATCCGGGCTTCATAAGATGCTTTTTCGCGCTTGCGCTCCCTTCTTTGGCGGGTGACATCAGCATGATGTCAGCGGGTGACGTGGCAGGGCGTTGGATGGTGTGGTTCCTTATATGTTATTGCGATGCAACAATGATAACTGAAATGCTGCGATTTGCGATGAATTTGCAGTGAAGCGTGTTTTTAATGATAAGTCATATTTTAAACAAAATATATGAATAAATGGAGGCATGCGGTGAGGAAGGGTTTGCGAGGCGACATGCTCTCTTGATGCAATGGCAATGTTGCATCGGAGCAAAGGGAAGTGGCATGCATTTCGGGAACATGACTCTTGTGACCGCCGATCGCCGACTAGCGATATCGCATAGGCGAAAAGGGGAAGGGGCATATATATGTGGCATATAGTATTTGCGATATGCCGATTTGCGAAATGGTATCAGCGGAACGTCCATTGGGGAGAAACAACAGCGAGCCATATTACCTTTGTGACCTCTGACTACGATGATCGCGTCGAAGGGGAATCCAAAGGGATCGCCAGAATGTTACGGCAGTCGGCAAGGGTTATTGCGATTGGAAGAAGGGTATATATGCTTATGAAGAGTATTTGAGGCCTTGGAAGAGGTCCAATAACCTAAAAAGAGGAATTTCATGCTTTGGAAGGAGTCCATTGCATTGGAATATGGTTTTAAAGGGGCAACATGAGGGTTATTGCTATGTTTCAGGCAAACTTAGCAATTCCCAAATGTACTTATGGTTATTTTTCAACCAAGGGGAGGGGATAAGTATGTAAGGGAGTTATTAACATAGTTTTAATAGGGGAGGTGGAAATACATAGGGAGCTATAGAGTAAAGTCAGTGGTTAATATGACCAGTGATAAGAAAGCGCTAAGTATGTGAATCTTAGGCTATTAAGGGAAAGAATGATTTATAACGCGAGTGTGAATATTCCTTGGTCAAAGCAGATCTTTACCAAGGTAGTTGATATGAAAATGGTGAAGCTGAGAGATATCAAGCAGATCTTGATCTCTTTGGGAGGTTAGTGAATGATTTGGGGAAGGAGGAAGAAGGGGGAGTTAGCCATACCTCGCTTGAGTCCTTCAAATGGAACGCGTCTGATAATTGTGACCTGAACAGATATGATACTTGAAAATATGGAATTGATCACAAATCAACATTCTGCAACCTCAACACTACCTACCCAGCCTACTTACCTAGCATTTTTTATTCTTTTTGGTTTGCGTGCATTTAGACTTGCAGACCCAGCCTTTCAACGTTTTTCTTTTTCTGCTCTCCTATCTACATCTATACTTATTTCATCCAAGGGCTCAGATTAAGCTGTTGAGCAGCCTTGCTTCTCTATCTGTCTAAGAATCTTCCAAGATTAAGCTGTTTGGACAGATATTCATTCTCTATATTCTAAAACAGGAAATTGAAACCTAGGGAGACCAAGATTAAACTGTTTGGACCTCCATTTAACTGAAAATTGTTCAAAAATGGAATAGTACATCAAAATTGGAACACAGCAGTGGCATTTGAACTGGTACTTTCTCCTGGAAACCTTCATTGGCCTCTGTAGAAAATATGGAACATTGCAGCATGCAAAGAATGACATATTTGGCATGTAAAAATGTCAATCATGAAAGATGAGTAACCTACTGCAGCAGGAGGCTAACAGCAGCCACAGTATGTATCACTTGGCCTCCCTCCACTGACAGAACCTCGGATGCAGAGATGGGTCGATCTCATATCTCGGCATGCTGGCCAGCCCCAGATTTCGTTTTCTGAGACCTTCTTTGAGTGGTTTGACCGTCAGGAGATGGTCTATGCCAGGTTCCCATATGCTGGTATGGACTTCCGAGGTGATCCGGATTTGGTGCTGTCGGTTGGAGAGAAGTGGGGTGTCATGGGCAATTTTCTTCTGACCATATCTCTGTTCATTGTTGTTTATAATGTTCTTATATTCTTCTGATCAAGACTAATCAAAACTCATGTGCTCATGCAGATGTTGGCCCAGTTCGACCAACAGTGCGCCGTAGAGACCCAACGACCGCTCCAGCAGGAGAAGCGATTGGGAGGGCTATCCTTTGCAACCTCGATGTGGTCGAGACTCTTTCGACACTACAGGACCAGGTTGAGGGTCTTACCCTTGGTATCCTGGACGTGAGGACTAATGAGCTGCCTTTGGGGTTGCAACAACATACCACTGGAGTGCCGAGTTGATGGACTAGGCTCTTACGCATGATTGCGCATGCGGTGACTTGTTATAACCAACACCATTAGGCTAGGGTGCCCCCTAGCATTTCTGAGTTTTAGGTGATTTGACCAATTTTGTCCTGGTTACAGAACATTATGTACAGACTATAAATAGTTTATGGAATATATTTTTGATTTTCAGAGCTTTATTTTGGTTCAGTTACATGATTCTGCTGCATATATTGATGTGATGCTTCTTTTTATAAATGTCACAAATGTCTATCTAACACAAACTTTTGGAAATAGGTTGATATTGGATGAAATCAAACTGTCTTTCCAAAATTTTGACCCTTAGGAACATGCGATAGATAGCTGGATTTTGTACAGCATAGATGCCGGTGAGTTGTAGAATGACGAGCTGTGAGTCTAGCCTGATGACAAGTCGGCATATACCATGTGCGATGGCATCAGAAAGGAGTTCTATTAATGCGCTGTACTCAGCGATATTGTTCATAGACCGAACAATACATACTCCTCTGAAACTTACTAACTCCCCGTTGGGATTGAAAATGGCCCATGCCACAGAAGACAGATTCTGTGAGCTACGACTTGCTCCATCGACATATCAAACGAATGATTCCAGTAGGTTCGACATATGAAACGAATGCAAAAAGTGGATTACTTAACCAAATTAAATGCTCTTGGTGAAAACAAAAATGTAACAAAAGCACGAGGACTCCTATGCGAGATCAAGCATAGTAGTGTTTGAGGTACAACCCATTGCGAGGTTGCGCCAGTGGAATCCCATCATAGTCCATCAACTCGTAGGCTCCTTTTGCTAATACTCATTTAACAATATAGGGAGCCATCCATAACGATTTCAATTTTCCTGCTCCCAATTTATCGGATTCCTGGTCATAAAGTAATACCAGGTCACCCTCTGAGAAGACGCGAGGTTTGACATTCTTGTCAAACTGTGCTTTGACTCATTTCTTATGAGCCTCGTTAGCTGAAGCTACATTACGGCGGGTTTCATCCAAATGGATTAATTCCAAGAAACGAGCCTCTTCTTTTGAGGTTCCGGGGAGAGGGTTGACTGCGAGTTTGAGGGATGAGATTTCACATTGGACCGGTAAGATTGCTTCAAGACTGTACACCAATTGAAAAGGTGTGAATTCGGTTTCATTTCTTATCGATGTCTGGTATGCCCACAAGGCCGAACATGATTAGGTGCCAATCCCGTTTGTGGGCTCCGATCATCCTTTGTAGCATGCGCTTTAGGACTTTTTTGATTGCTTCAACTTGTCCATTAGCTTGTGGATAGTACGGAGTAGAGCTGTCGTGGGACAATCCTAATTTGGCAGCCAACTCAACCATCATGTGATTGCGAAAATGCGATCCATGATCTGTGACTATGGCCTATGGAACGCCGAATCTGGAGACTACGTGATTGAAAAAGAAAAGGGCAGCCGTTTTGCCGCTGTTGTTTGATGTAGGCATCGCTTCGGCCCATTTGGTAAAATAGTCCACCGTGACTATTATGTACCCATGCCCCCCGGTCAAGGTGGGGTTACATGTCATGAAATCTATGCCCCATTTGGCGAATGGCCCAACAACTACTACTGGTTGCAGCGGTGTGTGTGGTCTTCTGGTTTTGCTATCGAAAATTTGGCAAGCATGACAACTTCTAACTGCCATTATGCAATCTTTGAACATTGTTGGCTAGAAGTATCCTGCTCGCAAAATTTTTTGTGTTGTAGCGTAACTAGATTAATGCCCTCCACATGCGCTTGAATGGCAGTCATTCAGGATTTTTTCGGCCTCCTCAAGGGTGAGGTACCTCAGCAAAACTGTATCGATACCACGACAGTAAAGAGTGTCACCGATGATCACGTAGTCTTTTGCTTGGTATCGAATACGTCGCTATTCAGAGCATGAGGTATTAGACCTTTATGTTTGCGTCTGGAGATAAATGATTATATCTCCGTACCACAAATCGCTTGAAGGTATCAGAAACAAATTTTCATCCATGATTGCTTCTTCGGATGTTTCATCGTTGGACGACGATGGGAGATCGCATAGTAACTCTGCGAATACCAGGGCTTTCTTTGATTTGGATCTTTTAAATTCCAAATCAAACTCTTGGAGAATCGCTATCCATTTCGAATACTTGCCCCCCAACAACTGTCGCGACAATATATAAGTCATGGGGTTGCAATCTGACAAAATGGTAGTTTTCCTAAAGAGGACGTAGTGTTGAAATCTCTGTATTGCTTGAACAGCTGCGAGGGCTAGATTTTCAACGTATGAGTATTTAATTTCCGTATCATTTAAGTTTCGGCTTAAATAATATATAGGATGTTCAATTCCATTGTCTTCTTTAACTAAGACCATTGCTATGGTCGTATCTGCTGTAGCTAGATACAAGTTAAAGTCCTTTTGATAATCAGGAGCATACGTTAATGACGCTTGTATTAGAGATTTCTTTAAAGCGTCAAAGGAGGCTTGTGCAACTTGGTCGCAGACGAAGGGTACATCCTTTTTCAATAGACAGGTATAACCTTTAGCTAGTTCAGCGTAATTTGGAATGAACCTCCTGAGGAAATTTACTTTCCCTTGGAGTTTCTGAATCTGAAGCAGGCTTGAAGGTGGAGGCAAATCGATGATTGCTTGAACCTTGCAAGGGTCGCGACGAATCCCATCCTTTGAGACAACAAAGCCAAGTAAACGACCAAAACTGACACAAAACACACATTTGTGTGGATTGAGTCTTATCTTGTAGTGTCGGCAACATAGAAATATTGCTCTCAAATGGCGCGGATGATCGGTTCGCTTTCGCAAATGAGCTGGGAGATCGTCGAGATAAGGTTGAACGATAGTTTTGATGTCGTGGAAAGCATAGTTCATTGCTCTTTGAAAAGTCGCCCCTGCGTTCTTCAAACCAAAGGGTAGCTTGCGCTATGCGAATGTTCCCCAAGGACAAATGAATGAAGTCTTTGACTGGTCCTCTGGGCGGATATTTATTTGATTATACCCAGAAAATCCATCCATGAATGAAAAGATTTCGCATCTGGCGCATTCATCAATAATCTGGTCGATAAAGGGTGTAGGGTAGTTGTCTTTTGGACAGGCTTGATTTACATCCCTGTAATTAATGCACACTCTAATCGTTCCTTGTTTTTTCATCACAAGAACAATATTCGATACCCAATCAGTTAGAGGAATGGGGTAAATGAAACCAGCATGGAGGAGTTTTTCGACTTTCGCTTTGATGACAACGACTTTCTTGGGATGCACCTGCCTTAGACGTTGTCGTACCGGTTTGACATCTAGATACATATTAATCTCATGTTCAACTATGCTCGAGTGGATACCTAGCATTTCATCGTATGACCAAGCAAAGACATCTCTAAACTCGCAAGAGTGCTATATATTTCCAGTTCGGAAGAAGAACAAGATTTGCCAACATGAATTTTCTCTACAATATCTATTTTGGTCGAGATTTTAATGGCAATAGTCTCTTCGATATTGGATAGGTTTCTTTTCGAATCCATCGTGTTTATAGTACTCGTCAGAAAGTCAAATACTGAAGGATGTTGTAGGTCGTCAGAATTATCTTCTTTACAAGTTGGAAGATGGGAACGATGGTGGTGATCTTCCCATGGTGCCCCATCGATCATCATCGATTGAATGATTCCTTCGTCTGTAAGGTGTACTTGTGACCAAGGATCTGAAGGGGTGCCATATTCCTTAGACCTATCTATCCAAACGCTTGACGAGCTTTGATGCTGGTTTTCCTCCCATGCTGAGAACATTGATTGCTATAATATTTCCAGCGGGGTTAGAGGCAAAACCTACGAATGATCCATTTTAACATTTTTTTCTGAAATCTTTTGAATGGAAGATATCATATTGTAGGTTTGTACATTAGCTACTTCCGCCAAGTTGGTAGGAGGTAATAGGGTAAATGTTCCCATTAACGTAGGGTCTTTTAGTAGGCCTACTCCGATATTATGAAGCATGCTAGGGCTTCCGTGGATCATTGGAATGCTTCCCGTAACTTGCGAACTGTTGGGGAGAAAGGTTTGTTGGTCGATGATTGTAATTCCTCCTTGGGAAGGAAATGCAATTTTCCTGAAGTAGGTCGACACAACAACTACCATGGCATATATCTAGGGTCTTCCCAGTAGGATGTTGTAATCAAGATTTCCGTCGATGACTTCAACATCGATTTCTACTATTTTGCCCCCTAGTTCGACTTGCAAGTTACTTAGTATCCCATACGGGGTGTACGTTCATCCATCAAATGCTTTTAATGTTGTTGACGATCGCGACAAAGAGGGAGACCCCAGAGTTTTCCAGCAATTCATCGACATGTTACATGTGGATGCCCCCACATCAATAATTGTTTTATGAATAGTTTTGTTGAGGGCTTTCACTTGAATGAGGAAAGCTAGTTGAGCTGGTAACTAAGGGTCATATCGTTTATGATTAAAAGATACAAGATTGGAATCCGTTGGGTCAATCCCACCTATTGCTGACAATAAAGCCTGCTTTTGGGAGGGGCAATTTTACAACACTTCAAGAGTCGACATCGCGGATGGCAATTGGGCTAAATCCTCCACTATATTATAGTGTTGTGCTGCTCGGGCACAAAGATTAAACGTCGATTTGTGTACTACTCCCTTTGGCGGTTTTATTGTTAATTCAGGAATGATGGGTGGCACGACTTCCGTTGAAGTCATTGTTGAACTACTAGGTTGCTCATTGTCCTTGTTGTTCAACATCTGTGGATTCCCGTAATCTTTACTCCTTGTCGTTATAAGAGTGTCATTTAGTTGCTTCGAGACTGAAAACATTAGCACTTGGGATGGGGAAGCATTTTCGTTAGCAACCATATTCGTTCCTGGGTTCGAAAACGGATCAGTCAATACAGCCGAGGTTTTTGAACTTTTAAAAGATTTTCTATGTTCTTCTTTAAATGGATGGTCCCGTGTCCAGTGATCCTCATCACATATATGACATGGAGATTTGGGTTTCACATTCCCAAAAGGGTTTGCAGAAGATTTCCTAGGAGATGAGTCTCCCCAGTTTTTCTTCTTCCCTTGTTTTTTGTTCTTGCCTCCTGGTTGCTTGGTTTCTTTGCCTTTGTCTGTTGACACAGCATTTACTTCCAAGGCTAAAAGTTCTTCATTTGCATCTTGACTCGAAATCATGTGGGCCTTTTTGGATGTGGCCTTTGTAGTTTTAGTGCTTGTTGTGCCTATCACACCATCGCCGCCATGAGAGTCCTTGCTTGATTTAGGAGGCGAAGGGACGGAGAATTCTGGTCTAGGAGCATCAGGGATTTTATTGTAGTGCGTGCCAGACTGAGTGTAGATCAAGTCTAGATATTGTGCACAAGCAATGAATTTCTGTTTAGCGACAACTCCCCCCTTTGCTACATCTTCTATAATAGCGGGTAACAGTGACTTAATAAACCATTCAGCCAATAGTTGATCAGGAACATATGTTTTTACCATTCTGTGATGACGCTGCCACTCATGAATATGATCAGATATGTGAGTGGCTGTCGTTTGTTTAAGCAGCTCAGTTCCTGTTTCGTACCTGATAGGTAATTGAAAATGGGTTAAAAATGTTGTGGCTAGGGTACTGAAGTTATCAAATGAAGCTCTAGGCAGTTCGATATACCAGTTTGCTGCCGGACTAGTTAATGTGCGCTGAAAGAGGTGAAGCTGAATCGAATCATCATTGAGAGTGTTTGACGAACAACATAGATGAAAGGTCATCACATGATTCAATGGGTCTTTGCCCAGATTTCCATTGAATTTAGGAATATCTGACGGAAGTTTATGTGGGATCGACGACCACCAAGGGGCATAGGCAATTGGATCGTTCGTTAGTCGACTTAGATCTGGTAACTCTAGAGTTTCCACGAAGGGAAACAGTTGATTTAGGCTTGGTTGAGCATACCCAGGATAAGATGGAATTGTTTGAGCAGTCGGTCTTTGCATACCAGCATAATGCATTTGGTGTTGGTAACTTTGTTAAGGTTGATGGGCATAACCATTATGATATGGTTGATATTGCTGCCCATTACTCGCAAAGACTTGTTGCTCATATCCTTGGTAAGCTTTCTTGAATTGCGGTTGTTGGTATTGCACCAGCGATGGTTGTGAAGCCATGGACAGTTGTCCAACACTGACTGTTTGACCAAGATTGGGGTTGGTGTTCCCTATTTGAACCCGTGCCATTCCACTAGTGGGTGATTGTGGTTGTGTCGGAGGTACAAGAGATTGTTGTATCGCCACCTGCGAAACTTGAGGTTGGCATACAATTGGTGATGCTTGTACTTGCGATACAACCACAATAGCCAGTGTAGTGGTAATTTTTGTCATAGGTGAACTTTGTTGTATTGAGCATACAACTCTTGGTTGTTGAGACAGGACTGGTACCCAACCGCTAGTTGTGATTCCAGCATAACCCAAATTTTGTTGCAAACTCACGCATGGTTATCCTTCTGTGGAAGACAATGAAAGGGTATATGGCCCTCCATACGAGGGTAATCCAGTGCTCAAAGGAATAATTTTCCTTTGGGGACTAGTTTGCCCAAATTGACCTTGTGATGGATCAATTTGTCGAGACTCAACGTAAGAGATTCAAGATATAATTTCGGATGAACAAACGGGAACAGTCCATACTGTCGAAATAGTCCCAGGATGGACTCCATCCAGTGATTGAAAACTGGTTGGGATAAATGGCACGCTGACAAACATTGTCGGAATAGCAGAAGGGGCTTCTGCTATTGCTGTGTCGAGTGACACAATCCTTGATGTTGACAGTTGTTCAGACATGTTAAGTCTATCCAAAATATTCCTCAGCGATTCTTCAAGAACTTCCAAGGATGGGTGAATATTTTCTGATGAAGAAGGATATAGGGCGATCCTAGCTCCAAGTTGTGTTGGAGTGCTAGACAGAGGATCTTCCACAATCTCTTCTATGGCAATCAATCTAGGAGGAAGAGACAGACCATCAGGTCCGTAAAATATTTCTGGTGCCAAAGAAGATGTAAGTTCTGCAGCAGCAGACGGTTGGGGAGTAACACCTTCTAAATCGGTTGTAGATGGAAACGGTTCAGGAATAGAAGTGTTGACCGTCACACTAGGATCAATTGTAATGTTCTATTGTTGTTGCGGAATTTCTTCCGTAAAGGCAGGGATTCCAGAAATGTTCGGAGTAACCGGAGTCTCTGAGGATGTTGGAGTGCTTGCTCCAACCAACCTAGGGGACTTTGATCTAGTTAAACGAGTTCGCTTCATCTGGAATGTTTTTGCTTCTGGAGTCAACGATGGTTGACTCAAGGATGCAGCCTATAGTGGTCTCCCAACATATACGTGACGATACGTGTGAGCACAAGTCCGTATTGGCACTTATCGTCTCAGAGTGGAGGAATCACCCAACCAGCACTGAAAGCAATAGTTACTAGGCTTTACGACGCTGGAATACGTCTCTAGCCTAGACCTCTAGATGTTGCATTAAGTTCCAAAGCGTTGTTAGATTCATTGAGATTTATTTTAAGTTGATCTTGCTTAGCAGTTTTCCTTTCAGGTTCACCACGTGATGTATGTATAATTCCTAAATGCAATCTAAGATGATAAATAGACATTTTATCTTCTTTCAGCTTTGAAAATCCTAGCTACTAAGGGGAAGAAATTCAAGCATCTTTTCTTCACAGAGCACAGAACTGACGCAGCCAGGCCACTCCTAGGCCGCTCCTACCAAGATCCTCCCACAATTGTGCATATAGAACAGGCACTCCAACAAACGCCAGAGCATACACTTGAATTTGCAGAAGCTTATTTCAAATAAACTATAATCACTGTAATGCAAGGCGCAGTTTATATCTATATATCGACCTTACCAAAGACAACGGTATTACCTTCTAATGGACCAGAATTCAATTATCAATAACACAAATGTAAATGCGTATTTTACCATGGCCGCAGGCATATAAATATATGGCACCGGGAATGGAGATATAGACCTCCGCTTACGCCATCCTTTCCACTGTTCTCATCCTTAATTGGATGCGACGGGCAGTTCAAACCATGACTGGCCAGGTGATACACACAGGCAGTAAATTATATTAACGCGCTTCTCAAACTGGCTCTGTTATAATAAAACTCCCTTCTAACCGCCACTTCGTAAACTGAGCATTCAACGGGCGTTCCTGAGATCTCTTACCGCCAATAAAATCTTGAAGCATACCCATATACCTCCTCCCATATGGTTCCGCCGATGAGTAAACCACGCGGTTATACCGCTCAGCTTTGGAGTCCCTATTACTATGACTCGCCTCGCGTATCCAACTCGATGTATGTTTATCCGCTTGCTATAACTCACTTCTGCCGCAGCAAACACACAGCAAGTATATAATAAATGGATTTCCATTATGCAGTCAAAGCATCAATACTTTCACCGTGCCGTTGAATCGTTCCTTAAATTCTCGAACGCCATCAAATATATATATGCAGTTTATCTATCCTCGTGATTACATAGATATGGAACAGCTCCACATACATTCATGTCATCATTTAACAATTAAATCCTCACAGCAATTGCACATTCACCATACGAAAGGCCGTTCAACAATTAGTACACGCAACTATATATATGCTACCATATATATATACCCATGGTATCACGGTTTCCCAAGTTCTCCACTTATGCCGCTGGTGAATAATAATCCTGGTTGGAATTCTTCAATTGACCTTACACAACAGAATTATGATATTTATGTGCCGCACAAGCTTGCACTGACTCTGGTTATACACGGTGTTTATTAATGGAAGACCTTCAACCATTCAACCACGCAGATTTTCAACCATTCAAAGATTGTGTTAACCCGCAGATCTTCAACCATTCACTGGTGGTTTATGGACATATGCTTTCCCCTTACGCTCCTGCATACCCACAGCAATTCTTTGTCATCGGCGCTCTCATGAAATCCATACGCTGGACTCGTTTATAATCACATCGCATTGTTTGTTTGCAGGCTTTTAAACCATGCACCGACAGCACTATACATATATATACTCGGCGCTTTGTAGCTTTATATATCCGCTCTTCACTTGCACTATCGGTAGCATAATCAAATCCATATCATAGTGAACCATACATCAATTCAAATTAATAGCACGCCGGCTCCAACTCATTGGTCAACGGACTATGTGATATCTATAGGCGTATTGAATTGTTAGGCCGCAGCACTTCTAAGGAAAACCGCTGTGCGTAACCATCACTAATTAAACTTGAACATTAAACTATCCGTATACACCCGGCATTCAATCTACAAATGCTGAACATGTATAACAATTTCTCTCGGCGCTATATGAAAGGAAAGCGAATTCCATAAATGCATAACAACCATAGCAATGGCGCATGGAGGAAAATATAATCACCGCACTTTACGCAATTTCAATCATTATCACACATCGATTTCTGCCATTATACGCAGAACCATCTCAGAACTCATTAAGGCAACCAAGTTCATCCATAACTGAATTCAACATATCCATATATACATAAAACAAGCATTTACAAAAGTTCTATTCATGGCCAGATATACACATCGATGGCCCCTTTTCTTTACAAACTGCCAAAGGATCTCAAGGAGAACCCTTGCTCCCTTCTCACACTCACTCCTCACACCTTTTCTCTGATTTTCTCTCCAAACCCCTTCCTATTTTAAAAATCATTAAATTAAATGCTCAATCCCTTAAAATCCTCAACAACCCCTAAATCTCTCAACATCCCTAAAGGATAGGTGTTTATCCCTAAAATCCTTCAATTCATTAAATTTCCTCATATCCTTTTATTAATAAAAGGATATTTACATAAATCCTCACCTTCTCCTATTTAATTTAAATTAATTAATAAAATATTAAAAATCATCACACCCCATATTTACAAATTAATATTATCACACCCCATATTTACAAATGGAGAAAAAGGTCTTGATACTCCTGCATCAAGAACACACGCTAATATGCACAATCTTAAATCAAGCCAAGCATTCAAGATGAAAATGCACATGCATGTATTGGTTTACAGTTCCCTTAATGTGTAAATGACACTAAGAAAACTATGTGCAAAACTGAAATACTTTTAAAGCGACTGTACTCAACAAAATTCTTTTTCAAAACGAAGTGAAAACAAGAGAGACACTTTGCGATTTTGAAATGGAAGTTGCTTTTCGACACTTTAAAACTAGTAAACCAAGTCTCATGCAATAATAACCGTATAATCAACTATCTAAGACAATGGGATTTCTTTCTAAAACTGAAAAGGACAACGACGACACTTTCAGATCTAGAGACGACAATTCGACTATGTTATTTTTTGCAAAAGAGAACTAAAACGATGCACAATACATAAAAAACGTTTATAGTTCTTTGCACTAAGGAGGCGGAATAATGTTAGAGAAGGGGGTATTCACAGAAGCACATTGATTACAGACAGCAAAAACTCTTGAATAAGACTGAAAATAGTGAGAAAAATCCATAGTCGGAGGGTAAAACCAGTCCTCCCTAACCATCGCACCTGTTACACAGTGAACTCAGTATGCAGCGCAGTTACTCCATTTGGGAAGTGCGATGCATACAGGCTACCTTGAAGGCAGGGTGTGATGGTTACAGTGCGAGACTTTGAACAAGACTTCAATCACAATTTGCAGTTTAGTTTAGGTGTTTCAGCTGAATAAGTACAGATCAATGTATGTAAAAACACAGGGGTGATTTAAGAGGTTACTAAAGCCACTACTTAGGGCAATTAGATTGCTTGCAGATCTATTGTTTAATTTATAAACAAAAACCCGGAGATTTACTGAAGCAGCATTGATCTACCTTGCATTTGTATGACAAATGCAGTTCGAAGGCTAGCTGGCTTGACTTCAAGCTCCATCTATATGTTTATAAAAGAAACAAGGATAGATAGGCTAACAAGTAATCTAGTCGCTCCCCAGTGGAGTCGCCATTTTGTTATACGGGAATAGTGTCCATGCGGATGATGCTATTACCACTAAGGTGTGTGGTTATCTTAGAAACAAACAATCAAAGTCTACTATTGATTCCTTTTATGAAAATAGATGAGAGAAGAATCAAGAGGGCAAACCTGAGTCTTGTGTTCGATTCCCTCTCATTCTTGATAGAGTTTTGTTGCTCGCTCTTTGTCTGCTCAGCTTCAGAAGGACCTATAGAATCACAACAACATACTACTATGCAAGAAACAAGGATCTAAATTCATAAATAATGCAGGATCTGATGTACATTAACCATATACAAGCATATATACACAAGTACACCAGGATATGGAAGGAAACAACAATAGCTTTATTAAGATAAAAGTAGCAAGAGTATTATAACCATGAGCAGCTCTGACGCAGCATCATCCTTCAGCTAAGAAGCCCTTCTTTCACCTCAAGCAAAGCAAAATCACCCAACATTGTGAATGTACACAAGAATACGAACAACACTTCTCTATAGATTTCAAAATTCCAGCCTTTGGATCTCTGTGATGAGGGATCCATATATAGATGGTTACAGAGAGGTGAGTCATCTTTTGGGATCTTTATTAGTGTCTTCTCTTTTGATAGTTCGTGCTTCCACTTGGAGAATGAAGATCTCTTACTCATCCCTGGTCAAAAATTGAGTGGCAAGTGTCAGAGGGGAAGCTTCTGGAAGATTCCATGATCTTCCACCTCGCATTTTGGTCCCTGCCATTTGTCCATTCCCGACCATCAGAGCCTGCAGAGGAGAAAAACAGTATGCATCACACCCTGTACATTGGGAAGGTGATATGCATCGCACCCTTTGCATGGAGCTTTCTGTATGGTCCAGTTTTGACCATTTATGAGCAGTTTTCAGTGGAGAACTTCTGGGAGATGATGTAATCGGTTGACCTTGTTCCTTTAGGCAGTGAAGCAACCCTTTTAGGGACTTAAGAGCCCTCAGTTATGGACATTTTTGATTGGGGTTGAAGTGCCCAAAAATGTCTATAACAATCCCATTTAAAGATAATGAGAAGCAACTATGTGATACAAATATCTTATTTCTGTCATTTACCAAACTCGCATAGAAATCCTTCAAAAAATCACCATCACCTTTGAGCAAATAAAAAATTTAACACGACCCAAATTATATGAGGAATTAAAAATAGTACACACACTTATGGAGATGCTCATTTAGTTTTTCAATGCCAAATAGTCACAAGCTAAAGTCTAAAACAAATCTTGTAAAAAGACAAAGCATGAAATGAAGTTTCTCACAAAGGATTCAAAGCATATATCAATAAGGAACACAATTGATATAAATATATTGTAAACAAACCAATACTAGTTCTAAAATATACATACCACACAATATTAATACAATGGAGTTGTCATGAGCTAGGTTTTTTGGGTCCTATCCAACTAGCTCACACCCTCTCAAAACAGAACTAAAGCAACAAATTTGAGAAAGAACCTAACATTCAAATTATATTGATAAAATTTAGTCCTTCAGTATACCTTGAGTTGTGTAATTTAGATTTGGCTAATCATGGGAAGGAGGGATAACCAACTAGAATTTCATCCAACATCATGAGAGTACGAGGAATGAAATTCTCATCCCCCCTGCTTAGAGCCATAACTTTTCTTTTTATGCATGTCAAAATAAAAGGTTGGATTTAGGATAGCCAATCCATTACAACAAGTTATAAATCAAATCCCAACCATTTTACATCAATGGATACCAAGTAAAACTATATTCTAATCAAGGAAATGCAGATCTAGTATGTAATTTTACGTTTTTTTCAAATATAGGCATTATTTTATAATTATGGAAAAATTGCAATTTTTTTATAATTAAGCATCACAGAACCCTTCAAATCTCCCAAACTATGGTGTATTTTAGAAAAACGTTTCCAACTTACTCAATTTCCTATACTATGAGAAAAATATATGTTCCGAACATTTGAGATTCACCTTCATCTGAACATAAATCAAGAACAAAGTTGGCTGTTTGAAAACTGTGTGAATTTGGGGTTGATTCATTAATTAATCTCTAAAAATCCATCTGTACAACCTCCAAGTGTTTTAATTTATGCGGGAGAATGAAAAAAACATTATGAACACAAACCAAGTGTCAATTTCGTCTTGGAAGTGCTTTAGTATGTCGATCCCCAAATTAGTGTAAGCATTATACTTTAGTGCAGGAACATGTTAATGAAGGATAAGTGCACATATGACTGTTAGACAGGCTACAAAATAGTTCCAAATGCATGTTTTCACTTCTAACTATCATTTTCCTATGAGGAAATATCATATGATAAAGTGGTCCACATATATTGTAACTCTGGTGGACGATCTCTGTGCAGTGTAGCAATAGGACAACCTACATTAATGACATTTTAATGAACATTAGTACTAAGAAATGGATATAACAAAGTTATTTTTTAGATAAAATACAAAACAAGAACAAATATTCTCTATTGCATCAAAAGAATGTAGGATTATAAGGTAGAAGTTCATAAGCTGGTAAAATAAGGGAATAAGTAGGTGTTATATGGGTAAAAAATGCATTAGACGCGGTAGTTTCAAGGCCTGCATCCCCCCATGCTGAACATCTTGGATGTTCTCATGCAAGTGAATTGGTTATTGTACTATCAACCCATTACAAAAAAACCAAAATTAAAAGATAGGTGATCGTGCACTCACAGTAATGTTCCTACAACTCTATGTAAATAAAAATTCCTTTACTAGAGAGATATATGCTAGTTTGTTTTTGTACTCGATTCTTTGTTCATTAAGACTAATCCAAAAGAATATATGATGCCAAGGGTTCAATAGGAATTCTAACAATGTTTTTACTATAATAATAGTGTTATCATTAATTGAAATAACCAACCATCAAACTTTCCACAAGGCATCTAGGCGACAACCCTAATCAGTAGTTCTTCACCTGGATATCCTCATTATAAACAAAAGTGACATAATTTCAAAGCCATGATGTTGAAGATGGATGGAAATATGGAAAAAGAGATATAGCAAAATGATACCTTCCAAGGGTGACCATCTTACTATTATCCAACATATAGTTGAAGCTCCTCATTTTTGAATAAAGTGAATCATGTGCACTAAGGGTCCCGCAACCATGAAATCCTCTTCTTATTTCTGAAATATAGAACTCAAAAACACATTACTCAAAGAATCTTAAATCCATTATGAGAGAGATATGATAATGAGTTCATAGAAAGATAAATATTACCCAGTATATGATAGTCTAAGATTAACTTTAATACCACATGCATGGTTGTTATTGCCAGAAAACGTCTATAGCATCGACAGGAATTCCTTTTAACCCAATGAAATTCCCATGTCCCGTCTACTAGATATAGATTCAAATACATTTCAAGACATTTATATTGGTCTAGAAATTAATTGAAGGCCACTATCCTAGTTTGGTAACTAACAATAGTACTATTCACAAGAACTAACAAGAATGGAGAATCCAACTCATGATGAGACTTTTTGTCTTCGACCTTTTCAATTGAAAGTCATTTCCTTGGGTTGATGACCAGTAATGGTAATTTAATTCCCATAGGGACCCATGATCATGGTAGGTCAACTCATAATGAGACATCCTATCCATCAATTACTTCTTTTAAAATAAAATTGTATTATGATTAACCTTATATAGGATTCTAAATAGGTGTGGAGGCAAATCTAGTTCTTAAGAGCATGGGATGGAGAGAAAAGTTTTTAGTGACTAATATTTATTGGTTGGTCTTGCTACCATAAAGAAAATTTAAAATAAAGCATCTCATGTAATGACTGAAATATTCCTTTATTTAATCATGCTATGTTTCTCTTGAGAGGTCATTATGGTTTTATAGGAGTGGTCCACCAGAGGAGGTTTTCATCAATACGTTCAAAGAGAAACTTGAAAAGGTTTCTCGCATAGCAACTTGATCAAGTGACTATGCTAGGCTTAGGCTTTTGGGCTTATAAATCAAAAGTATTAAGCATAGAAATGACAAGTCCCTGTAAATAATTCAAATGATGACCAAACAATTATGCATACGAACCAACCAATCAACTATAGTCACGTTAAAAAATAATGGGGCATTAAGAGTGAATTGCTTCTGACATGACCTACCATAGGAGTGCATAACATAAGTTTAAATAGTTATTCCTTAGGGAGTTGGTGTTTTAAGAGTTCTTCTACAACAATTTTATTTCAAATATCATCTTTATTTATTGCTCTTATACTACACTACCCTAATTTAGAGAGAGAAACTTTTCCTTCGATTGGAGTACTTCCAATGTAGCCATGTGACTAACATAATACTAAATATACTCATATTCAAATTTGAAAAGTAAAAATTAACACATTCCCGATTATGAGAAACCAACTTCTTTAATTCTTATGGTACCAAGACTTGTCAAAAAATGAGGCAATAAGGCGTGTCAACGATCGTTTGGAACTACAATTTGATATAGTCTACATGTTCATGGTTTTGTGACTTGTATAAAGTTATCGGAATGTAATCCTTTGATATGTTATGTAGGTATTCCATATCCTAATGGATTCTTTCTTAAAAACATCAAGGATCTAGTGAAAGGCAAGAGAGAAACTCCTCAATCTCTTGCTGAAATGTTTGTCCCTCGAATTGACAAGGATATTTAAAGGAAATTATAGTGTTTTTCTCCTTACCAAATTCAACAATAGTTTCGAAACAATTTATATCCATATATTGTTCCTCTAATGGTATTTGTGTCAAGGCTACTTCCTAGCTATATGTTTTTTGGTAATAGGTGAAGTTTTAGAATTCACTCCTCTCCCTATTCTGAAAGATATAACATCACATTCAATAGGGGATAGAGTAAGAATAATAGAAGTTTTAAATTGTTGTACAAATTTATTGTTGGAATTAGAATTATGGTATTGTTTCATAGGTATTTGGGACCATAAAGGAGGATTACATGGTTGTGCGTTGGGTGGGAATTGTAGGTGTTGTGGCTTGAGTAAGGGAGTTTGCATGGGGAATCTCCCTACAGAGGATAATCCAAACAATCCTTGATGCCTACAGGGATATTTGGATCGGGGGAGAGGGCCATTGTGGCTATAAGGTGGGGTATTGAATTGGAGGAGGAATATAAGTCTACCACAAAATTGTAGGGTTATACATCTGCTAAGGAACTTTTCGTGGACAATAAATTTTATTCCAAGTATTAAATGATGACGAGTTTTGAGTTATACCCCGCAACCGATTTATTTCCTTAATTCCTTAAATAAATGTTGCAAACCTAGAAACGATGAGTAATAATTTATCAAGTGATACTCCTTGCACTACTTTTGTTCCTCCTGCAAATCATCCAATTGTAAATTTAGTGAGGCTTTTGTAACTCCTATTTTGTAGCAGATTTCAAAAACTAAGAGGAAAGTTCTCAAGAATTCTTACCAGTGTTAGAGATTCCCCTTGAATACCTAATGCTTAATTTAAAAAGATCACTATATTCTAAGTGCAAAACATCGTCTGCTCCTATCGGATTTAAAGGTTCTAAAAAATCATCTTTGATTCCATTGAGTAGAAGTGTTTTCAAACTCTGTTTCGCCAACGATTTACGCTATGATTTTTGAAGCTTTTATGGAAATCTCTCCACATACTCCTCCAAAATTTCATATTCCCCTTGTTTCATACAGAAAAAAATTTCACTGACCTTGCAGTATTCTTGGCACTCCTCTAAGAATACATTCTTCATGTCTTTGCATGTTTGAAAGCAGTTCCCACCAAGTCTCTTGAACCATCAGAGCGTTGTTGCTTTTAGAGTAAGAGGAACACTTGCAACCTTTGAGCATTAGTACAATAACCATATCCTATATAAAGTACATTAAACTCAAATAAGAATGTATCTCTATCTTTGTTTTCCAAACCATGAAAATTTTGTAGAGCAGATGGGGGAATATTGTGCATTGGTACCACTCCTCTTGGATCTGTGAAATGAAATTCAAGGGTAATGATGTGTGCCATTTCATCCCAAAATATATGAGGTTCTTCATGTGCTACTTTGAGACTCCTCCAGCAAATGTTCCTACTAACTAGTTAATGAAATGGGTGTTACTTACAACACCACTTGAGTGAAGCCTTCATAAATTTTCCACTAGATGATGAATATTAGCGTGGAACTCCTCATTGAAAAATTTCCTTGAAATATCATTTCTCTGTCTTCAACAAGCTAGATGGTGTTGATCCGGATTTAAACAGGAACGCAATAAAATAAAGAGATAACCATATACACAAAGATGCAGTGGAAATAATACTTCATTTCATTAATGGAAAATACTGAAATATGCTTACAACTGGAAATAGAAATAAACCAGCGAGGGCGATGGTAGCTTATCTTTGAGAAGAGATGTGTGGCTACATGCCTCTGAACTGAGTTACAATGGGGCTCGAAGGCCTATTTATTGTTGAAAAACAATGGAAAAACCCTTCACATTCCAAAACCTAACCTTAGAAGATGAAACGCCAAATTGTGGGCCCCGTTTTTGGGTAAGTTGGTACATCAATTCCCCGGGGTCGCGAATTGGTCGTATTATCTCCATTTGACGTGCATGATAGCCTGTTGGAAAGATCTCTCCGAGGACTATGACGGAAAAGACGATTTTTATACAGAAAAATCGCTAGTGGTAGATTTCCCAAAAACGTCGTTTAGGGCCTCAAAACGGCTCCGGAAGTTTAGGACCCGAAAAACTACTAAAAATAGTAAACTGTGCTATAATTAAGGAAACTGAAAAACTGAAAGAGACAATTGTGGGGGTCCAAATGGGATAGTAGGTGGGTGGCCACCAACATCCACCTGGATCATTCCTCCCCCCTTAGGAAGCAATGGTCCCCATTGCGTTGAGTTCCTCCATCTGCTGAACTTGTCCTGCAATCTCTGATGTGTCTAGTAATGGTGGAAAGCATGGTCGACGACGGTCCGCATTGAACACTCGGTGCAAGTGAAGGAATGGAGGAATGATGTGCTTCAAAGCATTGTTGCCCATAGCCTTGGTACTGGTGTAAGGACCATGTCGGAGTGGTCGGAGCCTCTGATGGGTTCTGGTAAGGCGTTCTTTCTGTCGATGCAACCAGACTTTGTTGCGCACTTGAAACTTGTGTGGTACCCCTGTGGGTGAGGAGAAGTTGTTTCTGTGTTCTGTCATGACTGTATCCTTCTGCTGCTGCTGCTGCGTGGAGGAACCCTTTTCGGGGGTCATGGATGTAGCAACGATCTTCCCCTTACTTTGGGAGTGAACCATACAGATGAATTTCCTGGTCTGTGATATAAGCTTGCTGCCTTTCTTAGCAGTGATCAAAGATGTGGCGGTAGGTGGGGCTATCTTTGTTATCCTGTATAATGAAGTACTCAAAGAAATAATGACAGCGCGATGCCTTGACTCATACACAACATGTCGCCTCCACAAGTATGGCTGCCCTAATAATACATCACAAACATCTAAAGGTGTAACATCACACAATACCTCGTCTGTGAATGGTTTGATGCTGTAGGGAAGGCGGCACTGCTGGCGAACTTTGAGATCTCGTCCTTCATGAAGCCACCCGATACTATACGGTTGCGGGTGTGGTGTAGTAGGTAGGCCCAACTGCTTCACGACCTCCGCTGAAATAAGGTTCTTTTGGCTGCCACTGTCGACAATGAATTGCAGCGGCGAACCCTTCACCCACATCTGTGAGTGAAAAAGACGTTCCCCCTCGTCTGGCTCTTCGGGCTCATTCTTCTGGATCTTGGCAGTGGCAACAGTGGCACTGGGACCCACATCAATGATATGCTTCCCTTTGCCATTCCCCTTGTCGGGTTCTGGCTCAGGGTCGGAACATGTATCTGATTCGGAAGCCTTCAGCTCGGCCACCAATACTGCTTGGTCCGACACTCACTTGTGTTATGAGTGGGACTCTTGTGGAACTCACACCACTTTCCTGTGTCCTTCTTCGGCTTCGTGGTGTTGTTCTTTTCTTGCGGCTTCGACGGGTTGTCTTGGGTCACCCCGCCTTGGCTCTATCCTTTGGGCTTCGGATTCGCAGATCCAAAGTCTCGCTTCTTCTGTTTCAACTTTTGCTCGATTCTGACAGCGTATCGGTATGCTGTGCCGAGTGAGGAGATGTCCAAGAAATCCATCTCTTCCTGGATGTATCTGTGTAGGCAGCCGTGGTATTTGAGCACCAGATGCTGCTCAGAATCTTTGATACCCAACTGTGTGCGAAGGGTATGAAAAATGTTTTTGAACTCTGGAACATCTTGGTTTCGTCCCTGCCGCAGTGTGGTCCATTTGATGTATTTGTCTTCATAGGTTTTGACAGGGTAGTACTGCTCCTTGATGGCATCCCAGAAGTCATTCCAAGTGGGTGTGGCTGAAAATAATGAGCCTGTACTTTCATCCTTCTGCTCGCAGTAGGTTTCCCACCAGTCCTTGATGTGGGGGGCTGCTTTGAGAAGAGCGAAAACAATCTTTTCCCGACTTGAAAATTCATGAACATAGAAATACCCATCTAGCAGATTTAACCATTTATCTACGGCATCTGCGTCTATTTTACCCTCGAAGATGGGGATTTCAAAATTAACTTGTACCTTAAAGGGCGTGGCATTTCCAGAGTCGCTGCTTGAAGCGATGCGTCACCTCTAGGTAGCCGCTGAAGGATCTGCGCGACGCTGTCCATCATCGCGTTCCTTTGTCGCTCGAGGGCTTCTTCGAGCAAGATTTTGATAGGATCTCCCGCCCCCTCGTCTTTCTTCTCATCCGCCATGGGAGGCCGTCGGGATTTTCGAGGCTGGTCTTGCAAAGGTTCGACCAGTTCAAGCCCTAACTCCTTATATCCTGACCTCGTTGGGGACATGCAAAGAAAAAGAGAGAAAAAGCAGACCGCTCTGATACCACTGATCCGGATTTAAACAGGAACGCAACAAAATACAGAGATAACCATATACACAAATATGTAGCAGAAATAATACCTCATTTCATTAATGGAAAATACTGAAATATGCTTACAACCAGAAATGGAAATAAACCAGCTAGGGCGATGGTAGCTTATCTCTGAGAAGAGATGTGGTGACTACATGCCTCTGAATTGTTCCGAACTGTGTTACAATGAGGCT
>APFE030864898.1:263243-284420 GCA_000404065.3 Pinus taeda | reverse complement strand
AGGGATTCACCAAAACATTACAAAAGAAATTACTCTGCCTCCTATGAAATTTTACACCACTGTGTAAATATTTCGTTTACATTCACTGCTGTGTGAAAACAAAAACTTACAGGGATTTACCCATTTACCTTTTCACTTCTGTGTGAAACAACTCATGGATTTGAAACCAAAACAACCCTTGGTTTTCTTCATTTACTTTTTCAACTCCTGCCTCCTCTGCACTGCTGTGCATTCTTTTACTTTTTACATTACAAAGAAAATTACTCAATACAAATTTACCCGCACTCTCCTTCTTTCTCTGGTCTCTCTTTTCGCGCTGCAGGGGTCACTCATGTTTCATATGCGATTACACAATAGTTCCCATAGGCTGCTGGAAGCCCAATACCCCTTCTCCTCGTGTGCAATTACAGGCGCGAACCAAAGAAAAACTTCACCCTGTGCTTTCACGGGTCACTACATATTTCATATGCAATTACATTTTTTTTATTAACTGGTGCTGCGGGGCCAAATTTTCTTCTTTATGTGCAATTACCTTTTGCACATATTACAATCCCCGTGCTGATAACAAAAATTGGTCAACGTTTTTTTTTTATAAAAAAACTTATATTAAAAACTTACCCATACTCCCATTTACTTTGCCGTAAGAAAAAATTAAAGACCTTACCAAAACAATGTCAGCAATCAAACTAACGTATGGGATGGTGCACGCCTTATTAAATTTTAACAGGCCCCATACGCGTACCGTGAGGACTTTAAACGGCGGACAACTTCCACAAGATCAAACGGCGGAGAGAGAGGCCTCATGATCAGACGGATATGGGACGGGGTAAGAGGACCAGAAGTTACCTTCCGACGGATGGGACATGCTGATGTCAGGCCAGCATCACTTGCTGGACAGTTGTCAGCTCCCAATTGCATCGGAGCTCGTTGCACGGAAACAGCTTTGTGCGGAAGGGTGGTGCGATATGATCCCAGCGGTTTTGATTTCCTGCGGTGGTTTTGGCGCTGTGGTTGACTGCTGACCGCGCGGTTTAGCTGCTGGCCTCCTGCGCGCACAGGGGAAATTACCATCTCCAACAGTGATGACCTTGGCAGGGTAAATGCTAGGGGATAAGCTTCGATAGGGTTCGTCTCAGTAGGAGACAGACGACTCCTGGTTCTACGAGGGAAAGTAGGGGACCTCCAGTGCTTGAGATCGAGAAGAGATTAGGGCAAGTCAGTGCGATGTCAGAGCTTGCATAGGTGGAATTGTATAGAATGTCATGCAGAATATTCCTCGCCCTTTTCAACATGATGAGGATAGGGTTGTAATTCAACGGTCTATGTCGAATTCAACACCTCGTCACATGTGGCGCGAACATCCATATATATGGTTTAGCAACTCACCATCCCATCTATAGTAAATGGAATTATTCAGAATAACAAACCTAACATTTAGTGCCCAGATCACTATTCTTTCATGGATGGTAAAAGCCATCACCTTCATCTGAGATCGAAAGCATGATAGAGGCCAAAGTGACATCGTAAGACCCCAACCCTAATGCATATAACTTTGATATCCGAAGGAGATCCGTATTTATTCAAAAATCTTTCCATTTCCTTCTTGGTAACAATTTCCTTACATTACCTAAGAATTCATTCCAATAAAAGGACTATATATATAATGACTGGAGGATATAAAATAGACTGTTGAAAAGAACTTAAATCCATTCAAGGTCATACCTTGAGTCGAACATGAACAAGTTCGAACACCAGCATAAATTTCGACGAAAAAAATGTTCAAGGTAAAAATAAATCACTAGAGTTTCAAGGTAATGTCTTTCGCACACATTACCATCATGCCACAGCATTATACTCTAACCATTGTTTCTGCTTTTCATTACTCCACGCTCGAAGTTCGGATGCTCTTGATTGTAAATTTTCAACTATCGATGTTCCCCCTCCCACTACCTCGAAGACTCGATAGACCATCATATTTTAAGTGGCAGTTTAATCGATTTATTTGGAATTATAGAAAAAAATCTTTAATAATATTAAAGATTAAAGTCAATAATCTCGATTTGTTCTAGCAATTTCCTTAACATTAGAACTTTTAGCAATAGTCGTAACCAAGAGGTAAACAATATTTACCTCCATAAAGCAAGGATTGCTAGAAAACTGTTGCGTGAAACATTTGCTACTAAAAGAAATCAGGAAACAGAAAAGACTATAATATCCCTACTAATAAAACAATGATTGTGTAAATTGCAACATGTAGGAACATTCGAGGACTTGACAAAGTTCAAAGAATTTTAGTTAATTGCTAGTATTATCTCTCTAGTAGTGACCACACTGGCCAGTCTTATCTGGTTACCGCCCATTTCAGCAGGTCCTCTCAGCCTCTCATGGTAGCCCTAGTGCAATCTCATTCTGATTTGCACATTATAAGTCAGATAGTCTCATGAAGCTCTAGGAGTGGACAAGCTTAATGGAATCATAATACAAAATGAAAAGCCATGAACAGGAAAAGCCTCTATAACTAAGTGGCTATTGCCATAAATGTGGGTGTAAGAGAAACGAAACATGGACTAGGACTAACTATAATAGCCACTCTCAAAGTTATCAACGAAGTTATAGTTTGGAGTTTTTATTTCTGTCGAGACTAGCTTTTCTCTGGTTATCAAAGCATTCAAGAATTTGAGTTTTCTGACCAATAAGCTTGCACTGCAGAAATCCAAGCGTGATCCAGAGTCTAGGATAAGCTGAGAACCTCAACAATGATCCTTAGAAATACCCGTGGAACACCCAACGGTGAAAAAATAGAGCAAAAATAAGAAATTGATAAGCCATATGAATTTGAGAAACAAGAATTCCAAGGTAGCTTCTCCACAGTGGAACAGAACATGGAGAATTTGGCGAATGAGTTGTTGAACTCTGTATTAAAATCAGAAAGAGAAATGGACTTCAATGGAGAGTTAGAATATGAAGATTCTCTCACAATTGGGTGGGTTAATACAACCCCAACTTATGGCAAACCTGCAACACATGTACCACCATGTAATGAAAGTCATAAATATTAGCAACTTGTAAGTCGAATAAATATGAGCTTTTGTTTGATTCTCTAGATAAGCTCGCCCAAATCCATATGAACCTCGAAGTAGTCAAACTAGGCATATCTATAAAATCCATGATAACATAGTGCCACCGATATTTCCTGAGACTGGTAAAGCGCTTAACAAAGGAGGAACAAAATTCACAAGGAAGACTATGTATTCCTTTGGTTGTAGTCTGGCAGAGTCATCGTAGGGATTATTTGCATTCGATCACACACTGAAGATAAGGTATTTGTCAACCAGGTTAGCTATCTGGTATCGTGACAAAGCCTATCCCCCCATACTCTCCTGTGTTGTGGATTGCAACCAGAAATGACAACCTTATCACGGGTAGGGTTTGTTCAAGAAAATAAAATAAAATAAAGACTGAACTGTAGATGAAGCACATCTAATGGTTGAGAGGCTTCTCTATCTACTACCCACTTGGGATGTGTGCTTACAAGACAATGCACAGTTTTCCATCCGACGAAAATGACAGAGTTGCAAATGGCACGGTAATAGCATGAAACCCAGCCATTCTCGCCTTCTACACTTCGTGGATAACCGCTATCAAAATGGAAACAATCGAGCTATGGCTTTGCTTTCCACGTCTATTTTTGTTGCAGCATAAGGTTATAACCCACTACAGTGCAGATGCCTTGGTTAGACAACCTTACTACCGCTTTTCCTTGATCGCTTTATGGAAACGGTTTCAGTTGGCTTTGTTGCCAATTTAGCACCTCCAACTTTTGATAAGTAAAAAAAAAAACAACGTTTCAAAAAAAACAAGGAAACAACAATGTTATCCTTTATTGCAATGCATTGTGACACTTTACCTCTTGTTGCAGTGTTTTAATGGATAGCCTCATTCTATCCATAAGCCAAAAAGATCGGCTTTTGGAATCAAAACATTTCATTCAGATCTAGATTCTCTCGATTTTTCCCAAATAGGAAGGTAAGCCTATTATGCTTTTACTAGCGTATGAGTGAAAAGCATTATTATCTCCTTAACACAAGTCTGCTTTTGGAATCAAATCCCTCCAAATCATTGGATGAGTTCAAACCCTCTTCAATGTTTCACACGATTCGGATGTGCTCAGACCTGTCCTGAATTGTTTTCGGAAAGGTTGGCATCCTTAGGTCGCAGGTTTGAAACCTGCATAGGCCATTATTCAAAGATGTACATAGTACCTACTATAGAATTTAAAAGTATATTTGTGATTAGGTTGCTGGTAGATGAAGTTTATTGACTGTTAACCTTCATGCTACAAGAAAAATCTGTATCAAAATAATGTTTTAAGATTTTAAATTTTAGGTGATCCCTCATGGAACATTAACGTTAGGCGCAGGCCATAAGAAGCGAGCTCGACAGGAGGAAACACCTAAATATGTGATCGTATTTCGCGAGACCTTTCTTTAGTGTCACATTTGAGCCTTCATGCGCAAAGTCTCATTCCCCTCTTAACTTTGAACGAATAACGTGCGTTGTTTAATTATGTATGATAAGAACCTCCGATGAATATATTTGGTTGTTTGACCATAGCTTACAGCGTGATCTCCCATGAACAACCCGACCGAGGTAAAACTGTTGGGTTTTCAGTCCTTTTTGGGGAGGGTAGCAGATAAGTGGGTGTCATAGAAGTATGCCAAGACTATGTCTTGTCTACCGTAGTATATTTCAGTGTTTTATCTTATACTTTGGCGATGGGCATGACTTAAAAGATCACTGCTATAGATATGAGGTTTTGTGAACTTATCTAGATTTCAAGTTTAATTTCACTTTTGTTCATCATATTTTAAAATATTCTCAAAACAAGCAATGAAGATAAGAATGTCCCTGAACACTATTGTAAACACTATTGTAGGGTAGGTACCTGATCGACTAAAATCAACTTTTGACCCATAAAGTCTTCCACGAAGTCATGTTAATTTATTTTAATAATTGTGTACTCTTCTACAGTTTTATATGTAAAGACTTCAAACCATTTTTCATATTAACTTTGCATGAACATAAAAGAGATGTTACATGCAACCTGATTTGACTCATAACATTGTATCACATAATTTGAACTTTTATTTAATAAGGACTGTATTCATAAAAAACCCTCTTATACATATGTTATTGATCCTTCAGTAACCATGGTTATGTTTGGATTTTCATTTAAAGAAATCCTAATTTCCCTAGGTGGAGAGAAATCATTATGAGTTTCAATTTTATGAGCTTAAATTTCCTAATAAATTTTGGGGTTATTTTTCTATAGAGGCAAATTGGCCCATAGGCCGAAAGTTTTGAACTTGATGCTCCCATACCATTTGTAATGAACCTCTTTTGCCTACCCAGAAATTTCACCCTTAGGCTCCATTCAACTAACGAATTATTCATTTACAACTAGGTTTTTTTTAGTGGCCATCACAAGTTTATTAAATCGATCATTACAGATACAATGATACAATACTCTTTAGATCAACCCTTAGTCATTAAGTAGAAACTAGGACAAGGGTTAATTTAGAGCATACAATTAATAGACCTCTTTGATATCCCTATCTCATCATATTTGGAATAAATGTTTGAGTTTTGTTGTAGCTAAATAGGCTAAGAACAATGATTAAAAATCCCAATACCAGTGCGAGACATGACATCGCCAGTTCTTTAAGAAGCATGCAAGAATCATCAACAATTCTATGGGAGACATTTCTGCATAACTCTTTCACATGCATAAATGTTTAAATATAAATATGATCATAATATCTTTGACATGCATATGCATTCACATGTGTCACATCCATTACTCCAACCATCATTTCCATAAGAGATGGAATTAACCAAGCTATAATGATTTAACATCCTATCAAGTAAGGATTTAAACATGATCACCTACCATGCAAGTAAATCTTATCTGAATAGAGGGAACATCACTAATTTTATAAATATCCAAGCACAAGTAATTCCTTCGAATATTTTCAAAACTAAGAAAAACTACTCATAAGGAAATTGGAACAGTAACAAAGAGAGGGAGAGAGTAAGAATCAACATACAACCATTCCATGTAAATGACACCAACTAAATCTCACTTAGAGGGAGGAGCACCACCACCCAGCCATGAATCAGCTCTGGTTCCCCAGCCGAAGATCTTTCCAAGGATCCACTATCCTCAATTGACCAATGCACTAGGTATTTAATACCCTCTTTCATCATTTAGTTACCATTAGCAATGTCCCGCTTTATGGATTTTTCCATTTGCATAGGTCTTATCCAGAAAAGCTCATCTTCATCTCCCATGATGCTTTTCCACGTAAAAGCTTACCTTTATCTCCCACAAAGCTTTTTATGTCCGATGGATATTTATCTCTCATCCATTTGATGGATATCCAATCTATCCAAGCTTATCTAGAATCTCATCTAGAAGCTTATCATCAAAGATTCATCTCTATCCCATTCCTCATAGGATTTGGCAAGCATCTCCTCTGTCTTGGTGCTCCACCCTCCAAGTGATTTATTTTATTAATTTATTTAATAATACATTTGGTTTTCATATAACATATCACCTAGCTTTCCTCAGCTTAGGTGTAGAATATTTTAACCCACAAAGGAGGGTATCAAACCTAAGTTTCCTCAACTTAGGTTTACAACATTCAACACACAAGGGAGGATATCACACCTAGCTTTAACTTAGCTGAGGTTTATAATAAAGTACTATCTAAGGGAGGGGTGTGACACTTAGAGAATTTATGCTTGGTTCTGCTATTTGAACTTCTCCTTCGACAGGATTAATCAACCTTTCATACTTCCTCCAAAGTTTTTCATCTGGGAGTTTACACTAGATCATTTTGTGGAACACAACTTTCACATTTGAAAGCTTTGTATAATGAGGTTTTGCAACAAAAATTATCTTCATCATCCAAATAAGTTAGAAGTTTGTCTGTAAAGAATTCAATAAAGTACTTCCCTTTAGAATTGCAATCTTTTCATTTGTTGCATCTCCTCTACTTTTAGGAACGACTAGTTCCTTTTCATATAGTTCCCAAGAAAGCATATTTCCTTCCTAGTCCCAACAACTAGGTAGACCATATCTAGTCATCTGGTCAAATTTTAAATCAAACAAAGATGTTAACTCGTGAACCTCCTTTAATTTTTTCTTAGCCTCAATAAGAAGTAGGTTTCTCTCATTCATCTTACGGATTCCATAATTACTCTAGCTTTGTCTTTGATAACTAATGCCCATAATTTAGTTGAATATTTTCAATTTAAATATTTGATCATATTTTTTGCCTTCATTGGTTCTTTCTGTACAATTTTATCGCAGGCACCAATGCTGTATTGAGACCTATTCATCATAGTATTTGTTTCACAAATTTTATGAATAGACTACCATTTATAAAAAACCTCCTCGATGATATCATCCAAAACAATTTGTTTAGCTTCAATTAGAGAGATATTTCCCTTCAATTTGGTTTTGTAACAACCTTGGTTCAGGAATTTATGTAAAAATATATAATTCCACAGTGATAAGACATGTATTACAAGCTAAATGGTGGTTAAAACATCCTAGTGGGTGTTCATTTTGGTTATTATGGCTAAAGGAAATTGGAAAAAGCAATGGCTAAGGCTTTGGAAAGGTAAGAGGCATTGTTTGGCACATGTATTTATGAAAATAATGGAAAAGAGAAAAGGAGGGTGAAAGGTGATAGGTTGCATGTGAGGCGAAAATGAAGGAAAATAATGGAAAATGAAGAAAATAGAGGCCTCATTAATAAAAAGGCTCTTGAGGATCAATTGGGGAGCTTTTGATAGGTTTTCGTGGATCTCCCTTCTATTCTCCCTCTCTCTCATACTCTTCGATGCTTATAGTTTTCTTGGAACACTTGAAGATTGGATCAAGAAAGGAAAAGAAGGAAAGAGGAAGAAAAGATCAAGCAAGGAAAATAAGGATCCAGTAGCTACAGTTGGATTACTTGCAGGTATTGATTTGCATGTGTGATTTCCTTACTAGATTTGGCATGCATGGTATTGCATGCGGGTATTTTGTTGTTATGGGATGGGTTTTCCAAGGTGTGACAATGTTTTCTCTACCTAGCCTTGCCATTTCCTAATAGTGTTGATGAGATGGGTTCTCATGATTTGGTTGAGCTAGATTTCTAGATGGATTTGAATCTAACTAGGGTGGATCTCTGAAATGACAAACACATGGCCCAGTGGCACCTGAACTAGACTGTGGATCATGGTAAAGCCACTGACCTAATAACCCCTAAGCCAAACTATGGGTTGCGAAAAAGCCAAGATTGTGTGCCTCAGTGGATGTAGGAATCCTTTCTGGTGAATGTCATGATATATGGTAAAGAAAAGAGGTGGATTTCTCTTCGTTGGGCCTAACAGTCCCAGGATGGGATGTATGGTAAAGCCTGGAGCATGGGTCTTGATGTAGGACCTAGTGATCCCTAGATCAGACTACGAATTACGGTAAAGCCTGGGAAACTAGGAGGCACTCAAATTCCCATGGTGTAAGTGGAGAAGTTTGGTATCATCCATTCTTATTTGGTTCTTTTTTGTTGGTTATGAGTCTCACATTCATGCTTGGAATATGGCATGGGGGTGATTGGTTGAAGAGAGACTTGGCTCAAGTAATCTTTGGTTGGGTGGAATGTGGTAGTCCCATCTCTTGTTGGTTTTTGCATTTGTTAATCAGAAATCCATTCCCTTTGTTTTCATGTGTAAATGTATTGGTTTATATTTGAATTTTATGGTTGATATATTTATGATGTTTTTTTTGTTACTATGTTGGTTATATGTATGTTTTATGACAATATATATGTATGGTTCTTAGTATGTTTTTACTTGTAAATGAATGAAAAATGTATCTATGACATAATAGATGATAATGCAGCAAATTACATGAGGGAAAAATGCTTCTTAGTGATTCTGAGATAAGTATGAGATCCCTATACTTAATTCTATTGTTTACACCTGAAGGTTACATGTTTGTGATATGTTTGACGAAATTCCCATTAGGGCTAGTAGGGGTCTGGTTAAGTGTTTGTTTAATTAATTGCTTCTACGTCATTGTGTCCCTATTATTTTACTGATCTTGAGATATCATTACACTCTGTGCAGTGACATCGGGTCTGGGACTGAAAAAGTGGCTCAAATCCTGGGGATGATAGAACATAACTAGAAAGATTCATCCCTTGACACTAGAATGTAGGCCTATGAGAGCGTCCAGAGGTCCCTAGACGCTGACATGCCCATAGCATGAGAGCGTCCAAAGATAAATTGATGAGAAGTTTCTGTGGGACCCAGGGGAAAGCTGCCTGAAGTGTTGGCATGGTTCTCAAGGGTTCGTTGATTCCATGTGGAAGGTTTGTTTGTTGTGTTTCCATTGATTCCATTTCCTTAAGGTCACATAGGAGGTCAAATCCAACCACAGTAGCCTCTCATTGCATGTTTACCCTGATTGGATGGTTATTTTGATAGATGTGGGAGGAGGGTGTTACAGAGTGGTATTAGAGCATGGTTTACCCCTCGGACTAGATGGGTGGTGTGTTGGTCATGCATTCATGTCAATTGTATATGTGCTCCTTATGCTTGTAGCCCATGTGCTTATTTCATTTCCATGGTATTAATCATGGTCTTAATGAGGTCACCATGTGAACGTTGATGGCATTGTTGTGGAATGTGTTGTCATGAGTTTTTGGTTGTATATGCGTTTGTTATGCATATTGCTATCTATATGTTGTTATGCATGTATTTTCATGGTGAAGGTTGTTGTGCATGAGGTCATTGTATGAAATTAGGTCATCATGATGCTATTGATATGTTATGATACTAATGTGTTGGCTGAGAAAGAGCAAGAGATGTAGATCTTCAGAATGAGGTTGTGGCATTAGACTTTGGGGTAAGAGAAGATCGCCATATAGGTATTGTACGTTTGGCATGAAGGTATGTTAGTTGATGGATTGTTATGTGCATTAGGGTTATATACATGTTTGTCATTTTATTTGTTGTTGTGGTTACATGCATGGTAGATGTTAGTGAATCAATGTGGTCATATAGTTGTGAAAGATAGTAATATGCATTGTTGTTGTTGTTTTACATTAGATAATTTGATGATTATGTGATATGTTTTTGAGGAGTATGTTATAAGTTAACTTGTTGTTTTTATATGATAGTTAGCTTGATGATTAGCTTATATGTTGTTGATGAGCATGATATATGACTTGTTGTTGTTATATGGTAGTAACTTGATGATTAGGTTTATTACATTAAGATTTTGATGTTATATGTATCATACTAATCTGGATTGCTCTATAGAAATGGTTAGGGTTATGGAATTTATGTATGAGTTAATATGTTGTGATATTATGTCATAATAATCTAGAATGGCTATGCAGTTGTGATTATTATGTATGAATGATAATATTTTATGAGCTTATGATGTGAACATGTTAGTTAGTTACTGTTATGGATATCATGATCTTATTTGTGCTTGAGTTGATGTGTTGTAAATTTATTTTGTGCTAACTAGATTGATTATGCAAACAAGATAACCTCCCCTGAGATACATTAAGGTATGAGTTTTCTTTGTCAAATATTTGGTGCTTGACTATTTGATTATGCCATCTAGTTGATTAATTTAACATGGTATGTTTGCAAGTTGGTTGTATGTTTGATGAATTGTGTAATATGCGTATGTGTTCAAATGATTTTGTTTTAAGATGATTCTACTAACACATATGTGTTGAGACATTTGATATGTACTTGAGTGTATTAGGTGACAGTTGTAGAATTATGTCTAATGACTATGAGTTGACTATGGATTATGACGTGATTGTTAATCTTTGTAAAGGTTGATTTCAAATTGATAGATATGGTTGTCTTGATATTCAGAACATGTGTTGACATGTGTAAATAGTTGTAGGAAACATGCTTGGTAGTATTGTGACAATGTACCAATTGATGTGTTTATATAACTCACAGTTCAGTGATGTGAGAGTATATAGTAAGCTTTGATTGCAACAAGCTAAAATGGTAAAAGAAATGAATCAGGAAATATTTTTTTTTGCTATGTTTGTAAATCATAATTCCAAACAAATGGGTGCTTTGCATACCGGAAGTCTTCTTAATCCTAATTTGCTTGAATTATGTGGATATGCACTATATTCATGGATATGTATTTGACAACTATAATAGTTGGTGTCTATTTATATATAGATTTTTTAAGAGAACCGGAGTCCCTTGAGACATGGCACATATCTGATCAGATACAAGGAAGTGTGCTTGGAACAAAAAGGTAAGGTAACTAGTGTGTTTTTATGTTTATTTATGCACTAACAATTATGTGTTCATGGAAATATGATGTAGCGGATTGCATGGAAAAAAAATTTCCATGGAAAATTGAGGGAAGCTCAGGTTGATATTTCCCTTCGAACCCTTGGAAGCACCAGTAACCATGGGGATTGAGTCATGGCATCTGTTATTATTCTTCTGCTTTTGGTCTTTTGGTGATTTTTCGAGCCTGATTTTGGTTTTCTTTGCATCTTATGCGTGGCCATACCACTTTGTTTGTGGTGTCATATTGTTGTTGTTTTTCCATTGTTTTCTTCTCAGTCTTGCGTTTATTGTTGTGAGAGTCTTGGGAATTGTTTGGGGAAGGAGGGAATTTAATGGAGTTCGGGGAGATTTGTGTGATGCCCAACAGGTGATGTAAGGCATGGATGAAGTTAGTGCATGTATAAGGGTACTTGAAGGCAAGAGTACGACAACCAGTTGGATTGGTTGGGTCCATTACTATAGATGGATGATGCCAGGACAATCATGCGAAAGGTAATCAAGGAAGGTGAAGTAAATGGATATAAGGAATCATATGTCTTGGCTATTTTGGGAATGATTGTTCTCAATGTTGGGCATGATGTGCACAGATAAAGGGAGTTCTCTTAAACTTGACCTTATGCTATTTGGTAATTATGTTGTGATCATGATTGTGTTGATGTTTATATATGTATACATGTATGTATGTCGTGCCTGATAGGTTCGTCATGAATCATGGTTGTTTAAGGATAATGTTATATTTATATATGTGTGTATGTATTTCATTATCTGATAGGATCAGGATTGATTTATGTTAATGTTTATGTATGTGTATGTAACTATCCAACAAGGTTGTCAGGGATCATTCTTATGGAGGAGTGATTTCTTATGCAGGTTAATGACATGACAAGGTTCCTAGTCTTACGAGAATCAAGTGGGAAGAATAGTCATGACAAATATATGAGTTCATTATCATGCAAATATGAATGTATAATCTATTCTTCTATTATGCCTGTTTTTATGTTATGACATGTAACACTCAAGGATACATCTGCGAAATAAAACAAAAATGTGCTTTGCAACATTCTATAATAAGCATGGATGGCAAAGAGACGCTAGAAGCAAGGTTGCTTGGTAGAGATAATGTGGTTTTGGACGTGTGGTACTAATTTTGTGCATATGTTGTATATGTTGTACATGTTGCATTTGTGATGTGTACGCATGCAGTGTTGTGTATATATAGTGTGTCTACATGTTGTTTATGCAATGCTATGTATAGGTACATATAGTGTTGTGTGCATGTTGCATATGTTTTATTGTATACATATGGTGTTGTGTATGTATAGTATATGTGGTGCTATGTACATATGGTGATATGTACATGTTGCATATGTAGTATTGTGTACATATGATTGCGTGTGTCTATTGTATATATGGTGTTATGCTAATATTGCATATGCAGTGTTAGGTATCGATGGTGCTATGTACATGTTTGATATGTGGTGTTGTGTACATATTGTATTGTGTGCATGATAGATATGTGGCAGTGTGTGCATATGGTGCTCTATGCATGTTGCATATGTAGTTTCGTGTACAGATGATGCTATGCACATGCTCGATATGTAGTATGATGTACATATGATGTTTCCTACATGTTGTACATGTGGTGCTATGTACATATGGTGTGCGCATGTGGTGTTGTGTACATGTTGTTCAAGTGGCACTGTGTGCAAGTGATGATGTCTACATGTAGTGCATGTGCCACTATGTACATTTGATTTCTTGTACATGTTGTGCATGTGGTACTATGTACATGTGGTATTGTGTACACATTGTACATGTGATGTGGTGTACATGTGGCATTGTGTACACATTATGCAAGTGGTGATGTGTACATGTGATGTTGTGCACATGTTGTGATGGTGGTGCTTTGTATAGGTGGTACTATGTACGTGTTGTACATATGGTACTAGAGTGCATGTGGTATTGTGTGGATGTCGCACTTGACATGTTGCGGGCATGCGGTACTATGTATGTGCATTATGTATTTGTCATATTGTGACATGTGTACTCACTGTGTTGTAATCTTTGTAGTGAAATATGTATATGTATTGCGTTGTACATTAGGTGTAGGTGTACGTATTGTGTTTTGTTGTACACTAGGTGTAGGTATACGTGTGGTATGTTGGATGTAGGTGCATGTATTGCATGGTGTTGTATGTCATGTGTGGTTGTGTGTGTGTGATGCACACTATGCGTATGTGAACATGGTTGAGGAGAAGGAACTTAATAATCTTGGGTGTGGAAACTGAGACAGAGTGCGTACATAATAAAGACAAAAGTAGAAGATAACCATTAATTAAAGTATAAGTATCAATATTTTATTTAAGTTTTATCATGCATGTGAATTATGATTATGGTTTATGATGGTTACATGTGATTTATTATTTGATCGATGATGGATGCATTTTGGTCAAGTATTCTAGTTTAACTTGTTGTGACAGTAAGCGAACATAATTGCAAGTGCACCTTATTGACGGGCCATCAATGAGGTATGATGTGAATTTATTTCAATTTATTTCAAATCTAATGGAAGGTATGTGCTTGGTAGAGGAAGCACATAAATGCCCAGTTGGGTGGTTGAAATCGACTGCAAGAATTAGTAGCAACAGTGAACGAAATTGGAACAGGTAGCAGTATGTTGCTAAAGTATTAAGGAGCAAGGCCATTGTGGGACACTGGTACCCAATAGTGTCCATTGATTTCCATGAGCATACTATGATGAGTATGATGGTTTTAAGGTAGTGATATGCCATGGTTTTTGTATGTTACAATGTGAGGAAGCCTTGCTAAGGGATGGACTACCCAGGATGGGGGTGCCAGTGTAACTTGGAAGCTATGTGAATGCACAGAAGGGGGTGACCAGATTGCTTGAGGGACAATGTAGCAGAGAAGTTAAGGTGAGGCATATATTTGTTTTATTCATTAGCATTTTTGAATGGAATCAAATTCATATTGGGAGTGTGCAGTAGAACACTGTGTTGGTGACTGCTCATTGAGAGGAAAAGTTGCACTGGATCATAGCATTGGGCATTGGATGCAACTTTGACTTTGGCAGTGGATTCTAGACTTCATTGGAAGGAAGTGAATCTTGGTATTACTTTGAGGATGGAGGTGTGAATGGATTCCCTTGTTGCGAATGCAGGCATCATATCCTTTTATTTGTTGGTTGAGCACACGTTCATATGTGTCTATGTGTGTATTATTGTAAATACTACATCGACTTGGATTTATAAAGCTCCATAGATAGTATGAGTATTTGATGGTTAAAGCAAATGTGTAAAAGTATATGTGGATTGTAAATACCATAATCATTTGTGTTATAAAGATCCAATAAATGGTATGTTTGTCATGTTTTAGTAGATAGTCATTGTAAATACTCCAACGAACAATGTTATAAAGCTCCATCAGTAATATGTTTTTCTTACAACAGTCTTGTTGGTTGTAGGTGTCATTGAACACCATGGCTGGTGTTTCCCCAAGGGGGAGGGTTCTATAACAACCCTAGTTAAAAAATTAATTTCAAAATATATAAGGCCACAGTGATGGGACATGTATTTCAAGTTGAATGGAGGGAAAAACCTCCTAGTGGGTGTTCATTTTGATTATTATGGCTAAAGGAAATTGGCAGAAGAAATGGCTAAGGCTTTGGAAAGGCGAGAGGCATTAATTGGCACATTTATTTATGAAAATAATGGAAATTAGGAGGAAAGGAAGGTGAAAGGTCGCATGTTGCATGTGAGGAGGAAAATGAAGGAAATAGAGGCCTTATTGATAAAAAGTCTTCAGAGGATCATTTGAGGAGATTTTGACAAGTTTTGGTGGATCTCTCTTCTATTCTCCCTCTCTCTCATACTCTTGGACACTCATAGTTCTCTTGCAGTGCTTGGACATGAAATCAAGAGAGACAAAGCAGGCAATAGGAAGCGAAGATCAAGCACTGAAAATTAGGATCAAGCAGCTACAACAAGATTCTTTATAGGTATTGATTGGCATATGTGATTTCCTCTTTAGATTTGGTATGCATGGTATTGCTTGTGGGTCTTTTGTTGTTATTGCATGGGTTTTCTGACGCATGAAATTATTTTCTCAGCCTAGCCTTGTCATTTCCTGATAAGCTTAATCATATGGGTTCTCATACTTTGGTTGAGCTTGGTTGCCAGATGGAATCAAAGTTGAGTGGGGTGGATCTCCAAAATGACAAACACATGGCCTAGTGGTCCCTGAACTAGATTGTGGATCATGGTAAAGCCATTGGCCTAGTAACCCCTAAGCAAGACCATTGGTTATGGTAAAGTCAAGATTATGTTACTTAGTGGGCCTAGCAATCCTTTCCAGTTAATGGTGGGATTTATAGTAAATCCAAGAGATGGATTTCTCTCTGTTGGGCCTGGTAGTCTTGGGATGGTCTGTATGGTAAAGCCTAGAGAGTGGGTCTTGGTGTAGGGCCTATTGATCCCTAGACCAGACTATGGATCACAGTAAAGACTGAGATACTAAGATGAACCCAGATTCCTCACGGTGTAGGTGGAGAACTTCGGCATATGGCATAGGGGTGATTGGATGAAGAAATACTTAGCTCAACAATCTATGGTTGGGTGGAACGTGGTAGTCCCATATCTAGTTGGTTTTTGCACTCATTAATGATCAATTCATTCTGTTGGTTTTCATGTGTAAATGTACTAGTTTATATGTGGATTTTATGGCTGATATATTTATGGTATTTATGTTGTTACTATGATGGTTATATGTATGTTTTACGACAATAGCTATGTATGCCTCTTAGTATTTTTTTACTTGTAAATGAATGGACAATGTATCCATGACCCAATAGATGATAATGCAACAAATGACATGAGGGAACAATGGTTCTTAGTAATTCTAAGATAAGAATGAGATCCCTATTCTTAACTATGTAGTTTACCCCTGTATATTACATGTTTACGATATGTTTGACCAAATGCTTATCATTGCTAGTAGGGGTCTTGTTAAGGGCTTGTTTAACTAATTTCTTCTACTTCGTTGTTTCCCTGTTATTTTACTACTCTTGAGATATCATTCCATTATGGGCAGTGACCTGGGCTCCAGGACGGAAAAAATGGCTCAAATCTCGAGGACGCTGGCATAGAACTGGAAAATTGGTCCATGAACACTGGCTTGCAAGACTGTGGGAGCTCCCAGAGGTCCTTGGGTGCAAGCATGCCCATACCATGAGAGCGTCTAGAGGGAAAGTGATTAGAAGTTTCAGTGGGGCCCAGGGGAAAGCTTCCATAAGTGTTGGCATGGTTCAGAGTGGTCTTGTAGCTTATGTGCAAGGTCTATTTGTTTTGTTTCCGTCAATTCCATTTACTTCAAGCCACATAGGTGGTCGAATCCAACGACAATAGCCTCTTGTTTCATGTTTAGCCTAGTTGGTTGATTACTTAGGTAGATTTGGGAGGAGGGTGTTACAGGGTTTTAACTCCTTGATATCATCTTATGATGCCTTATTCTTGGTGGTCAACTAATCATTGTTTTATTTTGTTGTACTTAGTTTCGTCTCCTTGATATGAAGTTATTCCATTACCTGAGTTAGGTTTTCCTGGATTTTATTTAGTTCAATTTCTAAAATTATGAGTTCTTCCATAAGTTTTGTAAGCTTCTCTGAGGGGTCATTTGACTCACATGGGACCACAATAGTGAAAATATGTCTTTCAATTGATTATTGTAAGCCATGAAAGTGCTTCTAGAAAATGACAATTTCTTTATTTCTGTCCACCAACTCTCTCGTCATCTATTCCTTCTCTTTCTCAACCTGAGCTAGTTCAGTTGTTTGAGCATTATCAATCACAAGCATTTTCAACTTCTTCCTTGGTAATTACATCTCATATTTTTTGTTTTGCAATGTGGTTTTGATAAGTTCCCTATATTATTAATCTATTCTGAATTTAACAAGTAGCTTCTTATAGTATTGATGTATTGAAATAAGGTCATGAAGGAAGAGACTAAACAACTGGATGAATGAGGGAAAATTTTAATGGGTTCCTTTATAAATCCATATTATAGAGTAGTCTTGTTTGAGAAGTTGGAATTGCTTGTGCTGCTAGCTAAGTTGCAAGTTGCTTATCACCTTATGACTTCTTTCATCAATCTCTTGGTAACTCCTTTCTAACAATTTTGTGGTCAAGCGAGTTTCTTCAATTGAGAATATTTCCAAATTAGTGGAAAGAGAGGAGGTAGAGCACTTTGGGTTCTGCAACTGCATTTGGAGGCATGGTTGAGTTGAGGGTCCCTCTGTTAATTTAACGTTTATCTTTTCTTCTTCTTCTCTTTGAACCTTTTCTCTCTTTTACAATTGTGAGTCATCTATCTCAAGATCAATTTTCTTAGGTATAATTCTCTTCAAGCTCTTGTCCCTGATGACAAGGGTTTGAGCATCTATTCTTTGTTTCATTTTACTGCCTAGACGTGTTTCTTGATTTTCCGTTTTCTCAACTTCTGGCTTCTTTCATGAATATAAGGAGCATAATTGATATCCCCTCTTTTATTTGAAATTATATGATGAGGGTCATATTTCAACTCCTCTCTTTTATCAAATCCAAACTCCTTCATCATTTCTTCAACTTGTAGGAGGTCTTGTCTACTATTCAAGATGAATGGCCCAATAGTTATTTCTAACTTAAAAATATACCATTTTCATGTAGGAACAAAATGAGCTTGGTCAACATTTAGACTTTGCCTTATAAATTCAAGAGAAAATATCCTCATAGGAAAAAATATTGGCAAACAATATGGTGGTACTACAACCCCATACATTCTTATCTCGGTGTAATATTTAAAAATATACCATTCCCCCACTTTAGTGTCGTTGTTGAGCTACAACAACTCTTTTTCTTGAGGAAAAATACTTAGAGGTTGTTGATTGTTAAAAATAGTATATACAATAGCCATGAATGATGACAAGTAATAAGAAATGTTGTCATTATTTTACGTCATCCTAACAACACTAGTCCATTGAATCATCGATTTGATTTGATTCTTTGAATTCCACATATTCAGATCTAGATGGCTAAAGTTATCAATGTGTACATATAAGAACATATAGAACAAGACAGAGGGATATCTAAAAATACCAAAGATATGATAGCCCTAAAATTGAAAAATGATAGACTTGGCTAGGGAAAAAGGGATATCAAAAACAATATATAGTTGTAGCATCGAACTCAAAATTCATATTGCTTGTTTAGTTACTATCGCAATAGCATCTTCTCCCAATGGAGACAAAATTGTAGCTAAGGCATGTTGTGCATCTTCAAAAAATAAGGTTGTTGGGTATCTCACTGTAGGTGGAGGAATTTAGGAATTTGGCAGAAAAACGAGTATAAATAGATCTTCCTTATTCTGTATAGAAATAATTTGAGGTGCAAGTACTCATATGAAAATCTCCTTGGATTCTAAACTGTAGGAAACTTAAAAAAAAATTGTGTATTAGCTTTGAAGTGACCTAAAAAATATTATCCCCTGAAGAAAACATACCAAAATTCCTCTGTGGGACAATTACATGATATAAGTTGGACTAGATGACTTGAAAAATATTATCTAAATCACTAGAACTATCGAGGATGTCCTATTGAATTCCAATTGTAGCTGCGGACGTTGGTGACCACCACTCTACAATTGGAGGACAAAGAAAATAACATGAAGGATGGCCATTTATTTAAAAATCTTTATGACATGTAAGGGCACGCTTGCTTTCCTAGCTCGCCTGATGGGTATATGAGTTGTCACCAAATTCTGATGCGTGATTTTCATAAAATCCAATAACCACTTACGAGGGGTCCCCATAGTGGTTTTTGGAAAGAAGAGGCAACATGTTCGAAAGAATTGTGGTTGTTGATTTAGATATGCATTGTTTATGCATCCTACTTTCTGATGGGTCCTCATCCCATAACATTTAATTGCATTAACTTGTAAGAAACAATTTTATTCGTCTAAATGATTCTAGTGAGTGATGATCCAACCCCATGCAAGACTTATGCAAGACTTCCAATTGATTTTCTATCTGTCTCATCTCTTTCATTATCCCATGCATTTTATCACATTAACACCCTCTAGGAGGAGGATATCTAGCCTTTAGATGATTTTATCTACGAATTTCCAAAATCCAAGAATGGCACAGGTGTTGTCCTTGATGGCAACCTTCTTTGGTATCAGATCTCTATTCAGACACTCAGAAAGTAGAAACAGACATATACGTTGGTTCATCTAGAAAAAGGCGCGTATACACGCGGTTTATACATTACAAAAGCGCGCATATGTTGGGGATCATTCTTTTGGTCCATGGTAGTTAGATCTTGGAACTTGATCCTATGTTTTGGACCATGGTGTCTCGTCAGATGTGTTGATCCCTAGTTTTGGGTTCATGGTATTGGAATGTTATGGTTTTGGACCATGGTACTGGGGAAGGCCTAAGGCTATAAAAGAGGAAGGAGATCTTGTGACAAATAACCATCTGAATTATAATTGAAGATCTGAAAAGTGCTAGAGCTGGTATATTGGGTGGTGATGCATATCTGGATCTGAAGGAAGGAGGAACTTTAGCGCAAAAGGAAGGATAAGTTCTATTCATGGGTCATAATCTTTTAGCTTGAATGATAGTATCTTTGTATGATTTTTATCTGCTAGATGTGACGCTTGCTTGATCTATCTGGTAATCTGGGTTAATCAATGATTGAATAGTTGAAAGAGTGAATTATCCTTCGTAAGATATGTACGCAGGTTCAGTAAGGCGAAGACGTGTATACACGCAGTTTTAGTGAAGTAAAGGGGCGTATACGCATATTGTTCCATATGCAGTAGCGTATGCACGCTAGGTTCAGGCTGTTGAAATAGCGTATATAATCTAAGTTGTGATCTAGCTGCTTCTGATTATTGCTGCTGTGTTCTGGGTTCTGTTTTCTGGTATATGGTTTCTGGTACTGTGTTGGGTACAGCTGTAAGGAGAATATCTACTTGATTTAGATCTAATTTGTGAAAAGGATATTGGTTGATTCTTGATGATTGTTTGATGTTCATGGATCCAGTTTGAAAATTGATGAAACGTGGTCCCTGGAAAACATAGAAGGTTGTAGCCTTCTGTAGGCCAGCACCTACGCACTAGTATCTTGGCTAGTGCAAGAACTAAAGGGGGTTGTAGCTCCCTTCCAGGAGAATCTGGAGAACGAGAGAGAGTTGTAGCTCTCTGCAGGTTGCAGCCTGCATACTGGTAAAAAGACTGCACCAGTATATTATAAAAGAAGTTTCTAATTGAAAAGAAGATAGAGACGAATTGCAGCAGGTGGTTTTCACCCACATTGGGTTTCCACCTTATATCTTGTGTTCTTGTGTGTGACTGTCTTTCTGCTCTGTTTTACCGTCTCTGGTTACTGTTATTTGATTATGCATCACAGATTAACAATCATCATCAGAAAGATTAAGTAAAGTAAAATCTTGTTTTGTATACGCGGGTTTTCTTCTCCATAATCGCGTATATACGCCGGTTCATTAAACTAAAGTAGCGTATATCAGTTGTTTTTGAGAAAGGAATAATTATCTTGATAATACTAATTCACCCCCCCTCTCAGTATTATTTCCAACAATTGGTATCAGAGCAAGTCCTTCTGAAGAAGCTTGATTGCTTGAAGGAAGATCTTTCATCATGAGCAACTACGAGAGGGAAGCATCAATCAGGCCACCGGTTTTTGATGGGACAAACTTCGTATATTG
>APFE030864898.1:171448-245641 GCA_000404065.3 Pinus taeda | reverse complement strand
TCTAAATCTACCCTTATTTCTTCCAAGGACCCAGATTAAGCAGTTGGGCTCCTTCATTTCTCTACCTAGCTAGTCATCAGCCAAGCTTGAGCTGTTTGGACAGGAACCATTATCTATTCTGTAACAAGAAATTTAAACATGGCATGGTCCAGATTAGACTGCTGGGCATCCATCAAATATGATTAGCATCAGTATTTGTATACTGTGTTATTGCCAAACGATAGTAGTGGCATTTTGATTGGCCACTTTCCTGGTCTTTAGTTTGGGGTTCATTTTCACTATTCTTTTGACCATTTGATTTTCTTGCCTTTTGATTATTCTTTTAAGGCATGCCCTCTTTTCATTTTTTACTTTTCCTAATATGTACACAAAATATGGAACCTTTGATGCCTGCAATGATGAACATATTTAGCCCTTCCACTGTCAATCATGAAAGATGAAACCTATTGGTATAGTAACCTAACAGAAGGTAGTTCATATAATCCCTTGAGGAGATCAAGAATATTATAGCCATAAATATAGAGCTATAAGTACAAAATAGAATATTGAAGGAATAATTGACAAAGTTTTAGAATTTTGATGTTTTGGAAGATATATGAACAACCACAGTCCCCATCATGCTGAGACAATATTGGAAGGTGAAAGTGACTCAACAAATGCTTTAAAGGGACCCTTCAATATTGTTAAAGGAAGGCAAAGCAGCATGACATTTACAGAAAATGTAATGCGGCAACAAGGAGATAAAGAGTCTTCCAGAAATAAATAGTAAGGTATGCATCCCCTTATATTTTTTTGTTGTGGTAATGTACGAAACTTTTCCTCTAAATTTGTAGAGAGGAGAAAGAAGTTGTAGCAACAGAAGTGGAACAAACTATTTTAACAAAATCCACAAGTTCTTCAGAGCAATACAAATAGCCATGCATAGAGAGCCTTTTCCCCTCGAAGCTAAAATTATCAGAGGCCCAAAAGCTCCAAGAGAGAAAATATTAGTCCAAGAAATTGGATGAGCAGGGATTTTAGTAATAAAAATTCCTTTTCCCCTTTTCAAACTAATGATGAATGCTACAAGTGTAGAAATTATGGTCACAAAACATCTATATGAAAACTTAGAAAGAATACACCCCCTTTCCATAATATTACAAACAAAGGTATATGAAGCATGTTGATAGCCAATAAGGACAACTTAGTAAGGGTTATTACAACAATAATAAGAGAGGTAGGTCGAATAGTGCATGGAGGAAACAACGACCATTGTTTGGCTATAAATATTATTAGTAGAAAATTAAAATATCAAAGCCTAAAATTCCTATGGTTGATATCTCTTATATAAGTTGCAATATACATAGATCTCAATAAGACTAAAGCAGCAACAACAACCTAGTCAATTCTCCAAAGTGGTACATAGTGAAAGAAAACACAAGTCGTGGGAAAGAAGAGCAATAAGTAATTTACATATAATAGGAATGACCAGTGCTTAACATCCTCAAATTGCAACAAAAAGTCCCTCAAACAATAAAAAGGAGCAATTCATGGTGTTGACCAAGTAAAAAATCATCATGCCCACATTTAGAAGAAAAAGGGAGATAATCTTCTTAGAGGGAGTAGATCCCAACTCGTTCCTCTTGATTGAAAAGAAGAGGTTGAATTCAAGAGAAACCAGAAAGGAATGATGCAAGGAGCATAAATGAATATGCTAAGTAATGCATCTAAAGGATAAGAGAAGTATGTCACTTTTGTTTTCCTTTATTTTCTAAAATTTCTGTTCTAGACTAGTGTTGTTGAGAATTGCGATTGATTTAATGTAATTTCCAAATTAGATTTTCAGTGTGAGTATAAATGTTGGTCATAGAATAGAAATGATAATTTTTTTACTACCAAATTTTCATTTCACTGCAATAAAATAGACCATTAGCGCCATAAATCAGTGTATTTTAGCTTGTGAATTGGGTTAAATGGGCAGTGCAAACCAGATGCTAAAATGAATCTTCACTTGAATCCCAAAAATAGTGCCGTGTTTAGCGTCATAAATAGCACTAAGTTTAGCACTGAGAACTTTTTATTTTTTTGTTGCATCCATTTGTACTTCTAGTTTGTGCCTAAATTATGCTTCATGTTTTTCTTTCTATTATGGCATCGAAAATAAACTTATTTTTTGGCTTCCACCAAGTTATGCTTCCATTATAATGTCATTTGTTTCTTTCATTTTTTTGTCCAATATGGCATCATGTTTTTTATCTCGCTTATCTTCCATTAAGGCATTTTATTTAGCTTCTAATATGGCTTCTAGTATAGCGTCTTTTGTTACTTCTAATATTTCTTCCATTATTACTTCTTGGTTTGCTACTTGAATGGCATCTTTGTTTTCTTCTTAGGGAACACCAAGTCTAGCTTCTAATATTGCTTCCATTATTAGTTCTTGGATTTCTACCTAATTTTCTTCTATTTTTGCTTCTCAAGTAATGCCCAGTTTGCCTACTAGTATTGCTTCCATTAATACTTCTTTATTTGTTACCTAAATTGCTTCTTGCTTTTCTTCTTAGCTAACATCATTTTTTTCTACCAATATTTCTTCTGGTGTGCTTCTATTTTGGCTTCCATTGCTGCTTCATTTTTTTCTTCCATAATTTATTCCGTCTTAGCCTCATGGTTTGATTTCTTTTAGTTGCAACGTTGGCTTCATGTTTAGCACTTGGGTATGCTTCTTTTTTAGTTCCAAGGTTTGCTTCCTTTTAGTGCCGGGATTTGCTTCTTAATTAGCCTTCAATTTTTCTTCCTTTTAACAAAATAATTTAGATTCCTTTTTAAATCCAATAATAGCTCCAATTATGTCTTCCAATTTAAAGTCGAATTTTACTTCCATTTTAGAGCCACCTTCTTCTTTCATTTTAACAACTTTTGATGCTTCTTTTATAACCTCCATTTATTAATTTAATATTTTTTATTTCAATTAAATTAGTTAAGTATATCATGCCTCTTAAATAATAAATATGATTATAGAGTAAGTCATATTTCTTTTGAAATATTTTATAGAATATCATCTATAAATAATTTTTTAGGGAAATAAACACCCGTACAAACTAATAACGATTTTTCAAATATAACCAATATTTTTTGTTATTAATAAACAAAATTGTTGGTCATGATCAACTATACATAATATAGGCCCATATTCACATTATAGATATTTCTATAGAAGAGCTATTTCATGTTTCTTATAGTTACATGCCACATCACAGCATTGGAATAAAATAACAAGATAATTTTTTGTAACTATAACAAATATTTTTATATTATTAATAAACAAAATTGTTTGTTCGTGACTAGCTACACATAATGCAGGCCCCGACAATACATGTACAAATGATATAAATCAAAATGATACAACTCAATATAGTACTACAAGAGAAAATGATACATATAAATAAACATGAAAAGAGGAATCATAATGATTTATCAACAATGATCTGTGATGGAGTCTATTTTATTAATTTCATTGGCTACTACTAGTAGATTTTTCATCATCATCATCATCAAGTCTATCATGATCAAAATCAATGTAATCATCATCATCATCTTCCTCATTGTCCTCTCCATCAACTTCATCATGATCATAATATCGATTGTCTAGACTATACCCAAAATAATCTAGATCGATCTTAGGATCAATTGGATCTTCAGAAAGACCCATTTTCAGTATAAAAAGAAACATCCAAAATGAAATGTTATTATTTATTTCATGCAATATTTCATATTTATGTTATATTTATAATATTACAACATATGAAACGAAACCATAATCATATTACATCATATCAAAGTGCACATATATGCCATAGTAAAATTTCAATTTACTTACAACTAAGTTGTCATTCAATGATGTAGAACATAAAACAATTCTAATAAACATTAGTAAAGACCGTAAAAAATATTGTTTTATAATTACTTATCTTTCTTAGTTTCTTGCGTTCCAAATGCATAAGCCTTGGATAACTTTAAGGCCACCATATGGATTAGATTGTCTCCCAGCAAATTTGAGGATATGAGGAGGGTTACCTAACCGAGGGGTGAACTCAAGGAGGTAAGTATAGTGGTTATATTTAGTAAGAAGGTAGGAACGATCAGAAGTTTCACCACCTTCCACAGATATATTACCCTCGCTAGGTTCCATTTATCCTATCATGTTCCAACCATCTTCCCAACAATTTTACAATTATAATGTACAACATTTTTCATTAGTTAAATATGGAAAACAAGGGTATGCTGACTCTATTATATGTTGCAATAGAAAAATATGTATAAATAAAAAAATATTACAACAACATCAATGTGTTACAATTTACAAATTAAAAGTCTCTTCCTACTTATACATGACCTAAGAGACCTTTGAAATGTGTTGGAAAATTCCTTCTCACATAGCATGAATTACATCCTCATTAAATTTAGCTAGACAATAACTCATCCTCATTAAATATATATTGTGCATGAATACTCCAAATTGGATTTATTTTATAGGTTAAAAGGTAGGGATTATGTGCCTCAAATAAATTCACATCATGACCATCAATTACTACTTAAATATTATACAATTTAAATCAATTGTATTTGCTAAGAAATGAAACATTGGCGTACATTTTACTAAGGCGAGGAAATTTTGGCATACTTTACAAAAATGCATGCCCAACGTTAATTCCAAGGCCAAATTGAATGATTGAACTTGGAGAATATTGTTTTCCTCATAACTAACATTAATACAATTAAAACATTTTAAATTTGCACATATATACTTTTGTTCTTCAAGAATAATCCAAATTGCATGGATTTCATAGCGGCAAAAGGCAAGGTTTGTGTACCTCAAATAAATGTACACCATGACCTAAAATTAATTAGCACTCATATACTGATCATTCCATCCTATGGGTCGAAAAAATTGTACCTCATTCTTATGGTATAACAACGACCTAATGGACGTTAGTCTTATGGTACAATAATGCCATAATGGGCCTCTATCTTGTGGTGTAATAGTGCGTTGTGTAACAATTCCCTAATGGGCCTCAATCTTGTGGTGTAACAATGTCGTAATGGGCCTCAGTTCTTGGGTATGACAACAATATATTTGGGAATTCTCATTTGTGATATGAGAAAACATTATGATAGAGATATGAAGGAGATATGCACAACTTTATGATGAAGATATCATGATTGGCCTATGACATAGATATCATGACAAATCTGTGAGAGAGATATCATGACAAACCTACAACTTTTCCATTTCATTGTCATTGCTAATGTTCTCTCTACATAGTTCCTTATGATTATATGGGGTGAATGCAATGTGAAAATGTTGAAAATGTTTTAAAATGCAATTGTCTACAACATAGACTTCTAGCCCTAAGAAAATTAACATTGTTAGTACTCTACTTGTTAATGGTTAATGATGGATATTCTTGAGTAAACGTTGAAAAATGTAATAAATTATTTGTTTTTCAAATATGTTCCATAAAATTAAACATTTGTGTGGGGAGAAAGGAAAAATTATAGGTCACCTATGGATGGTAATGAACCTATTTTCCCTATTGAAAATATGGATAGGCTTCTAATTTTAGTTTTTTGTTTCTATTTGGATTTTAAAGTTATTGTTGAGTTTATTGGTCTTGTCAAATACTTAAGAAGGCTTTCTCCCACAAATCCTCTCGTTTTTTACTTTTCCCTGTGTGGTAGTAGTCTTAATTCTAGAAATTCTTGGAGTTTTGGATTTTGAAAATTCCTAGATACAATCATGTTGTAGCTATCTATCCTCCTTCTAGAGGGTATTATAGTGACAAGATACATGAGATAAGGAATGAGATGAGACACCTATCTAGCCAACTAGAAGTCCTTGATAAGGTCATGGTCTATATTAGTACCTAGATGGAATCCCAAATGAATAAGAATGAAGAGTTGGAACGGTAAATAATTCAAGGACCCAAGTTATTTAATGCAAGGTATGGTGGCCAACATTTTTTCAATATGGTGTGAAACATTTAGTTGATATATTACCCTAGATGGATTCCATTTATCTTACCATGTTCCAAACATCTTACAACTAATTTTACAATTAGAATTTACAACATTTTTCCTTGGCTAAATATGGCAAAAAAGGGTATGTTTCCTCTATATGTTGCAAAATAAAAAATTATGTATAAAAAAAATGACAACATCACCATTGTGTTACAATTTCAAATTAGAAGTCTCTACCTATTTATACATGACCTAAAAGACCTTTGAAATGTGTTAGGAAAATCCCTTCTCACACATCATGAACTACATCCTCATTAAATTTGGCTAGACAATAACTTATCCTCATTAAACTTATGTCCAAATTAGATTTATTTTATAGGGTAAAAGGAAGGGATTTTGTACCTCAAATAAATTCACACCACCACTATTGATTAATGATTAAATAATATATAGTTTGAATCAATCATATTGACCAAGAAATGAAGGCCAATCATGCATTTTACTAGGCAAGGAAATTTTCGCCTACTTCACAAAAATGCATGCCCATCCTTCATTTCAAGGTGAAATTGAATGATTCAACTTGGAGAGGATTTTTCAACTCATAAGTAGAATTGATAAAACTAAATATTTTTAATTTTTCACATATATATTTATTTTCTTCAATAATATTCCAAATTGCATGGATTGCATAGGGTAAAAGGAAGGGTCTGTGTGCCTCAAATAACTTCACATGAAGACCTGTAATTAATTGGGAATGATAGAATGATCATTCCATCCTATGGGTCTGCCAAATTGTACCTCAATATTGTGGTGTAACAATTCCCTAATGGGCCTTAGTATTGTGGTGTAACAGTGGCATAATGGTCATTTGACATTTGGTGTAACAATTCCTTAATGGGCCTCAGTCTTGTGGTGTGACATTGCCATAATGGGCCTCTTTGTTGTGGTGTAATAGTTCCCTAATGCGTTTTATTTCCTAGGTATGACATTGGTTGCTCTAGGCCTTCTTATTTGTGGTATGAGAAAACATTATGAAAGAAATATGAAGGAGATATGTTGAGCCCTATGACAGATATATCATGACAGACTTATGACAAAGATTTCATGACAGATCTATGATTGTTTCACTGCATTGTTATTGCTAACGTTATATCTACATAATTGTTTATGATGATATGGGGTGAATTCATTGTCAAAATGTTGAAAATGTTTTAAAATGTTGTTATCTACAATAAAGCCTTCCATCCATAGGAAAATTAACATTGTTAGTACTCTACTAGTTCATGGTTAACAATGAATATGCTTGAGTAAATGTTGAAAAATGAAATAAATTATATTTTTTTTAGATCTAGTCCATAAAATTAAATATCTACGTGGGGAGAGAGGAAAAATTATAGGTCACCTATTGATGGTAATGAACCTATTTCCCCGTTGAAAGTATTGATAGGTTTGCAATTTTAGTTTTTTGTTTCTATTTGGATTTTAAAGTGATTTTTGAGTTGATAGGTCTTGTAAAATACTCAAAAAGGCTTTGTCCCTCCAATCCTCTTGTTTTCCTTTTCCCTGTGTGATGGTAACCTTAATTCGTTCAATACTTGGAGTCTTGGATTTTGAAAATTCCTAGATATAATCATGCCATGGCTAGCTATTCTCCTCCTAGAGGTTGTTAATGCGACAAGATGCATGAGATAAGGAAGGTGATGAGACACCTATCTAGCCAATTGGAAATCCTACATAAGGCCATGGTCTATATTAGTACTCAGATGGAATCCCAAATGAAGAAGAATGAATAGTTGGAAGGGTAGAGAATTCAACGGCCCTAGTTATTTAATGCAAGGTGTTGTAGTCAAAGGTTAATTTTTTCTTTTCCTACAAAAAAAACCCTTTTCAAATGTTTTATATAAAAATCCGTTTTCAAAAGTTTTATTTCTATTTTATATACAAGCCTAAACTTATAGGTTGACAAGCATAACCTTAAAGTATATACAAGTGGGTCTGAAACTTTTATAAATTGGAAATTAAAGCACACACAAGTTTGGGGTCAAATCAATGCTCATTGGAATCAACCCGAGGAATCAAAGGCTTGCTGACAGGTTAAAGCAATCAAAATTTATGGGGCAAGGACCCATCAGAAGGAAATATGATTAAGGAACCCATCTCCAAATAAAAATCCATGATTCATTCCAACATGTCCCATCCATGTTTCACAAACCATTATGGGGATGCCTCAGAAGTGGTTAATTGTTTTTATGAAAACCTCGCATTTGAACTTGGTGATTGTTTGTCAATTTAATTGTCTTAAATTGTTACATGAATTATCTGTCGGGATCAGTAAATTAACAAAGTTTAAGTGCACTATATGTGCTAGAAGCATTTAATTATTCAAATTAAGATGCATATGATTGAATTCATTATTGAGATTAATCCTATGAAACATGAGCACATTCTTATGAAGATGATTTCTAATCAATAAAACTCAAAAAGAAAACAATCAAACGCTTAATCTAGATAATCAATTTCACACTTACAAACAAAATTTAAAAAATAAGACTGAATTCATGAAACTCTTTAAATTATATTGCATACTTATCACTCTGTTTTGTAAGAAACTTGAATCAATACAACACACTCTTCGCATGAACAAATCAAAACAAACCAAAACCTTGCTTGAAAATAATCACACTCACTTGAATTTATAAATCAACTATGAATACAAGCTATAAATAAATCCTCTGTTTTATAAAACTGAATCTTATTCTAAGTACATAATATTATCAATTTCACTACTTCTAGATCCAATCCATATGCCAAAGTTATCATTCAAATCTTGTTACGAAATCTAATATCAATACAGAGAAAACATTTTAACAGATGCATCTAATTAATGAAAAAAAACTAATGAAATGAGTTAAGAAAAAATTTGAATGAAGAAAATAACAAACTGACTACTTGCAGGGGCCCTCCACAAGCATATGGTTGTGAATTGAAATCAACACTCAGCCACACATTGAAACAAGAAGTATATCTTGTAATTGAATTGAAAACAAAGTTTTTAATTAGCGATGTTGCATAACATAAGACACTGTAAATTATCTGTTAGGAGGTCTTTTATAAGTTTGTATCATAAATTTTCAGAGCTTAAACTTTGATAATAGAACACTATAATTAAATATAAAAGATAATATCATGATACCTATTCATGATTTTCTATTTGACAAAACAAATTGTGAGGTGAGGATATCATTTTTCGCTCACCTGATTTAGCTAACAGAGTTGACCTTTTCTTTGACTGTGTGACTCGAAGCGTCCTTCGTTTATATGGCTCATGTATATAGGATTAAATCCTTGTACACATATTTATCCACCTTCCCATATATTTCTCACTCCAGCTGGCACTCCAGAACCTAGAAAACCATGAGCTTAGCTACAAAATCAGAAGTTAGCTACAAAATCACCATGTTTTGGTGGCTGAAACAAATACTAGATTAACGATAAGGAATATTATGAATTTATGAGCTACAAGACAAATATATACCTTCCATACCATTATTCTTGTTATGTGATGCCCATTGAGTGATTATGGTGGTCAAAATTAGGTGAAATGAGTGAAAAAGATGTGAAAAAGGAAATAATTATGAGATTCAACCTTCCACCACACGGACATCATTGCATGTCCTCATGCAAAAATTGAAAACTGGTAGACTTTCTCTATCACTGCATTTTCTTAGAAACTTGGGCCAGAGCATCCAAGTTTGTGCTTTTTACCTTCTTTTTTGCAACTCTCATTTTGGGCTTCTTCATCAAAATCCTACATTTTAAACTCATGACTTTTCTTTTGAGAAATTTATTTCTTTCCTTTAATTTCTTGTTTGTTTTATACCATAAACCTAGATGCAACAAAATATTATCATTTTTGGTTCCTTGAATTTCACTTTTCACCTTTAATGTCTCATTTTCATTCTTTAGATGTTTATTCAATGTCTCCAACTCAAAGACTTCTTATTTCATAGTTTTTGCGATTGGATGTTCTTGTGGATTGTTAGACTAGATTTCTTTGGCATGGATTGCAGAAGAATATGCCTTTTATGTAGCTTTTCTCTCCATAGACTCAATGTAGTCATATATCTCTTGTTGAACTAGATCAATCTCTAGTGTTCTTCTTCTTGGACTATGGATTGGTGTATGAATACTAGATGATGGAACCTTCAACTCCCCTTCTTCTTCTAAATTAACAATATATGTAGACTATTGAGTTGAATCCCTCGCTATTTTATTAATTCTTGCAATTCTTCTTACATTGGATGAAATATTACACTTTTAGTTGGCTTTCATTCTTCTAACATTTTGTTTCTTTATGTTTTCTAAAATATTCACCAGGGGAATCTCATCTTCTAAGTGTTGATCTAGTTGTAGGAGTGAATTATCAATGGGGTTTCCAATGATACTTTCAACAAGATTTTATGGCAATTTCCTTCTTCTTCCTTTTATCTTACTATCACCGAGCTCTTCCTTCTCTAATTCCTTGAAATGATTTCCAATTAGGAAACCATCCCAATTATCTCCTATGCTCTCAAGATGGGCTTCAATAAGCATTTTCGCAGGGCCATGATGATATAAAGTGTTTTCCATGAATTTAATTTTCCTTTTAGTGTTGCTAGACATCTTCTTTAGACTATTAAGTAGAAAATAATGTAGATTAATTTCATTTCCCTCCAGAAAATTCATCATTAATCTAACATGGTAAAAGAACATACTATGGAACCTTCCCTCACAGGTGATGAACTTTTGGATTACTAATAGAAAATTTCTCCATTTATTTTTCAAAGTTGTGCTTGGACTACCCTTTTTGAAAACAGTTGTATCCATACCTAGGTTCTTCAAGAATACCTTACATTCACTTCCTTCTATGCCCTTGTTTTTGAACCATCTTTCACCAATTCTTGGTATTCTAGTTACTTTAGCTAAGAAGGATTTTGTCACCACAATTTTAATGTCTCCAATTTATACCTTTGTTCCATCAAAATCTCGAGCAAAGGATTTGGTCACCTCTCAATCATGGCCATAAAATGTTTCTGTGAAATTTAGCCATTGTTCTTGCTAGAGGGGCTGCCTGACCTGTGGATACCCTTACATAAAAAGGCTTGCATTTCAAGTTGGAGGAGAAGGAGAATCCTTCTTAAAAAAATGTAAATTAGTATTCTCTTGCAAATATTTAACAAATTCCTCTTTTGTCAATGGCTTGTGATAAAGTCTCGATCGATGACCATTCACAAGAAAGGAGATTTTTTCTTCATCAATAGTCCTGATCCTAACTACACCATTATCAAATATTGTTTCAATCTCATAAGGTCCAAGCCAACGAGTCTGAAACTTTCCCTGGAAATCTTTGAACTTTGAGTCAAAAAGTAATGCCCAATCTCCTGGTTGGAACTTTCTTTATTTTGTGTATTTTTCATGCCACCAAGATCTTTGTGGTTGAACGAAGCTGGTTCTTTGGATAACATCTTGGCTTATCTCATTAAGTTCATTTAATTTCTCCATTCTTTGCTTTTATGCCTCTGAAAGATCAAGATCCAATTTATCTATTGTCTTGAAAGTTTTTACTTGAAGCTTAATAGGAAAAAGGACTTAGTTCCCCGAAACAAGTTCATAGGGATTATTCCCTGTAGTGTTTCTTCATGTGGTACAGTATGCCTATAAAGCTTCTGGAATCTTTGCTGCCCAATCTCTTCTATGCAAATGCCCAGTTTTGGTAAGAATTGCTTCAATTACTTTATTAGTGGACTCCACTTGTCCATTTTCTTATGGATGGTATGGAGTGGACATCTAATGTTTGATTTTATATTCCTCCCTTATCTTCTATACCAAATTGGATGTGAGTTGAGTACCTTGATATGTCACAATCTCCCTTGGGACACCAAAATGAGTAAAAATATCCTTGAAAGGAAATGAAAATACAACATTTTCAGTTGTAAAATAAAGTTCTTTAACTTCTACCCATTTTGTAACATAATTAGTGTAAACAAGAATCTACCTTTTTTGTCTGGGTGGTGAATTAATTGGACCAACAAAATGTAGATCCCATTTCTCAAAAGGTTCAATGAGTACCTGAGGTTGCAAAGGCATTTCATCTGAAGGAACAGGTTTCCCCATTCTTTGGAAAATATCACATCTCTTTACATATTCTTTGGCGTCCTTCAAAAGGGAAGGCCAACAGTATCCTAAAAGAAGGAATTTGTGTTGTAGTAGCTTCAACACCCTCAAAAGTTTTGCCTTGCATCTAATTTCATAACATTCCTTGAATTTTTCCTTGATTTTTTCAAGCACTCATTCTCATCCCATGAGCTCATGTTAAGTCTTTGCACCCTCGTCACTTAACCATTCACCTAACATATTTCATCATGTTGGTCACAATGTCATGCTTGCAGCCATGTTCTGGCTATGCACAAGGTCCCTCTTCGTCTGTACAAGTTGTATTCGCTACATCACCATCTATCACACACACATGATGTTGTATGCATTATCGTACAAGCATCATCGCGGTCGTTCGACAATCTATCACAAGTGTTTCTTGCATCATCAATCAGTCACACAGAGTGTATATTGTCTTGATGGTTTGAGGTGTCTTATCGTCAAGTCATGTTGAGTGTGTCTTCGTGAGGTCATGCATGTATGAAGTCACTCGTTCACACACTTGGTCACTTTTTTAAACTCTCTCGACCAAACTGCCCTCCAATAGTCGGACTTTCGTTGAGATGCACTGTGTAGTTTCATCTCTCAGTGATCATGTACTACTACCCAGAATTGCGCAAAGATTGTGGTCGCCTCCCAAGAAGTTTTCACTGCGCAATCCTAGAATCAACACGACTTACTCTCACCCACAACAATGCAGAAGTTTCCCAGCAAGCCATCTCAATTTGCACTTCCCGCTGGAAAATAAACCAAGCCTCCATCTAGTCAACCAAAGAGTTTGATAGGGTTGTAACCCCATGGTTCACTCCTCTGAAAAATTGCATAGAAGCTACCAAGAATGCCCGCTTCCGCTGACTAAAAAAATTGCATAGACATGCTAGATAGAGCCTTGAGATTCTGTAGTTTTTCCTTTGAGGATCGAGTAGTGGCTCCAACACCCTATTATTGGAGTTAGTTTTGTATGGTGTACCAATGTGTCTTGGGACTTTCACTTACTTCAAAAGCCTGGTAATAGACCAACACATTTTCACACATGTATTGTATTTGTTTGTAAGACTATGCTTTGGATACTTGTAATGCATGTTGCTTTAACCTATCTTAAAATAGTTGAACTATTTTGGTTGTTCTAATACATATACTTATAAAATGTGTTGTATAAGTTGTTAACATCGTCTTGCCCACATGGGATATACCACCAGACACTCGACAGAGCCATCCCAACTTGTTATAGAGACCGTCACATCCATGTGCACTACTCCGCTGGGTGTTGTACGTGCTATCCACTCACTGTGTGTTTGTGACTACGACATCTATGTGGACTACTCTACCAAAAGTTGTGCATGTCCTGTTATGCTTTGTGTCTCTAACACAGTTGGGACTATTCCATTTCTAACTAAGACTCACTTCCACCCTCTCCCTCTATGGTTAAAGAATCTTGACACAAGTAACACTAAGCACTTACTAGGCACATGAACCTCATTGTTCAAAGACAAAGAAGACCACTCTCATGTGATGAAAAGAAAGAGCTAAGGAAAACCTTTAAGATAATGGAAACCTAACCATCATATAGGATGGGACTCCTACACCAAATGGTATGAGGTCTATTTGGGACTTCATACATGGGAGATCCCTAAATCTTGGTGAGTCATTTCTAGCGCTAGAAGGAGGGCCCCCAGTTATTTATGGTTGAATTTCCTCTCACCCCCACTCATCAATCATCTAGTCAAGGAAGTAACTCGCACTCTTTCTTAATTACGCGTCATTGTGAAGTTTTTTACTCCTCACCTCGTAGACATGAACATGAAATTTCGTATCGAAACCTCTGCTCTGTCCATCCCATGACCCGTCATTTCATGAAATTAGTTGGACTAATCCCAAGAATACAAGAACTTTCATACGCCTCAAGAAAACCAAAGAACTCTCCCACATGAGTTGTTTTATCATCAGTGGAAGAAGAAGTTCTTGCCACACTCGAAGTTTTGGAAGAAGTTGTTGAGAATAGTGATGAACCGCCAGCCTTCCAATGGGGAGAACAAGACACCCTCATCATCATCGACTTAGATTCAAGTATAGAAGGCATAGGGGAAGGCAACGGAGGAGGCGAAGACAAAGACGAACAAATAGACTCAGAGTAGGAACCATCAGATTCTGAAGAAGAGGAGGAAGATGAAGAAGAAGAAGACATGGTTGACCAAAACTTAGAATGGATGACTTAGGGACCATTTTCTCTCCCAGGTGATTGGCATAAGATGCCAAAGAATTCAAAGAAAATGCTCACAGAGTATGACCCTAACAGCACAATGAAGGTAGAAGACCACTTGGACAACTTCTACCTACACCTGCAGATACTCGAGGTACGACACGACGATGTTGAATGCAAAGGGTTTCCATATACCTTGGATGGCCACATAATAGTATGGTATCATAGCCTTCCTGTCAACTCCATCCATAACTGGGTCATGTTCAAACACATATTTTTGGAAAAATTCACTAATGACAAGACCCCAACCATGTTTCTCAAAGAGTTGGGCAACCTAAATATGGATTCGAAAGAAAAGGTAAAATACTTCAATCAAAGGTTTTTGTGCATATTGAATAAGTTTACAGCATGCACAAAGTCTCATGACTCCATCATTATCGACTATTATACGACTGGACTACCAAGCGATATTGCGCAGCTCATTAACGAGTTGCGAAACCAACATTACTAGAGAACTGAGAAGAGGAGATCATTGTGGAGAAAGACATGCACACGATTGCAGTCATCAAGGATGATGAACCTACAAAGGACTCCATATATGTAATTAGGAAGCCCCAGGATGCAGCGACCAATGGTAAAGATAAGGAAGAAAGTGACACTGAAACCCTTATTCTTCTTGTCAAGAACTTCACAACATAGATGTCTAAGCTAAAGCAATGGACTATCATGACATTTGCTAGCAGGCAACCTCCCAGAGAAAAGAAGGGAAGCATGTCACTAGGTATCAACCACTTCCCCACTAAAACTGCATAGAGCTCCAGCTTAGTGTTCCACGTGGACATGTTCATGAACTCCAAGTTTTTCACATTCCATGTAGATTGTCACCCAGAAGGGACTTGTCTAGAATGGAAATGATTTGTAGACTCAATGTGTGTCAATATGACAAACACGGTAATCAATGCGCAGTGTCAACAAGAAGATGAAGATGATGAGGAAGATGTTGCATCTCATGAGGCACCAAGAGCTGGGTAGGTGATCTACATGTATTAATGCTCACAAGAAACATAAAAAATGAACATTGAGGAGTAGAGCCCAAAGAAAAATGGTCAATACAATCTTAGAAGTCAAGGGGATCCCCCCATTACTAAGGAGGCATGAGAAAAGTTGAAATTTTTTATGAGGAAGGTTCATCCACCATCCATCCCAAAGCAGAAAACACAAAGCAAGCCCGGGAAGACTGTTGCGAACAAGAGTACATCCATGAGCAAAACACTGCAGAAAACTCGGTTGGACAGTACAAATAGGAGTCTAACCCTGGAATTCTTTGTGAGTCTACCCTCTCTTGATTAAAAAATTGTGGAAAATATGAATACAACTCGTGCAAACATCTCTTTGTTCGAGTTAGCAAAGATTCAAAGTCAGTGGGATATTCTGTTGCGCGCACTAGGGAAAACATCTACAGACAGTGTAGCCTCTACTAGCAAGGGAGCAAGCACATCTCCCGACTCACTCCCAAATATGCTCAACACACTTAGGATGGAAGAACCAAACTCTGTTTTCCCTCCATTCTTGCTTTCATTTCAAATCTGTAACTGCAATTTTCACAACTGTTTGGTTGATTCTGGTGCATCGGCCAGCATCATTCCACTCTCCATTTCCAAGCAGATCAATGTGCAATGGATTAATACATCTACAAAGATCATTGAACTAGACCGAACGTACATACCATCCATTGGTGAAATTTGGGACATGATCATTTGATTATCTCATGACGGTCGAGTTCACCAGTGAATCAACATTGTCATTGTGGACATACGGAAGCTTGTGGCTTACTTCTTAGCAGAGACTGGTTCTGCAAGTTCAATGGGTATTTTTCTATACAATGGCAACACTTGTGGCTTCCCTATCAAGGTAAAAGCAATCAGATCTAGGTGTTATCCAAGTGATACATGGAACAATGTCACTCCCATTAATGGTGAGAATGAACCATTGGCTTTCGTGAAACTCATGTTTAGTAATTTCCTCTTGGAAACACAGCTAGGGTGTTACCTCACAAAGCTAACTCCAACCACACTAGACATGTAGTTGGGTATCCTTTCTTGCCCAACTAATTGAAATGAAACCTATACAACACATTGTAATACTAGTAGAAGTAGCAGTAGCAGTATCAGTAGTACAAGCACATCGAATGGTCCATGTATAGATGAACTATGGACCATGTACTTTGATGGATCAAAGACATAGGATGGATCTGGAGCCAGGTGTGTCTTGATTGACCCAAAGCATAGGAAACACTTGATCTAGAGTTGCTTGGAGTTCGAGTGCATGAACAACATTGTTGAATACGAAGCACTCATGTTGGGCTAACAAAAGGCCATTAACCTCAATGTTGTTGCGCTCAAAGTGGTAGGTGATGTAGAAATCATGATACGAAAGGCACGTAACACCATACAATGTTTATCACCTCTCAAAAGTTACAAACAAGAGATATGATTAATAATCTCTAAATTCCAAGCATTCAATATCAATTTTCTGTGAATAATACCTAATGTAGTTGTCCATACCTTAGCAAATGCATCTTCTAGCATTTCACTGCTTAGGGATATATTTATTGCCGAAATTTTGTACAAGCCTTCTATCCCTGATAACATAACTAATCTACGTGTTTTTGAAAATCATCAATAGATACTGCAGTTCAAGGATAGCATTGATGCCTTCAAGAACACATTGGCTAATGAAGATGAGCATGAGCAACCCCTACAAGCTGCAGCTGATGACAAGAAAGGTTGTTATCACCAAAAAATTGATCATCTAGCCTAATTTACTAGATAGATCAAAGTACACCATGTGGAGCCAATTTTACCATAGTAAAATTGCTTTCACTATGTGAAATTACTTAATAAACCACCTTAGTTAAGTAATTTATAGTTAAACCCATGAAGAAAAATTAAATAAATCACTATTTATTTGATTTTCTTCTAGGAATAATTAATTAAACCATTGTTCAATTATTATTCCTTGTCATATTTGACCCAATCATGAAAATTAAATAGGTAAATCATTAATTATCTTATTTTTCTCTAAGAATAATTAGATAGTCACTAATTAATTATTATTCTTTGTCAAATTTGACTAAATCCCTTAGGAATAATTAAATGCATCCTTATTTATTTATTATTCCTTAACCAATTACTTGAGATGATAAATAAATCGCTTATTTATTTATTATTTCTAAATAAAAGTTTAAATACTTTTTCCCTCCTAACCAAATATAATAAAATATTCCAAGTGGTTATTCCAAAAATAGGGTTAATAATATTTTATTATTTTTCATTATTCGAGGATAACTCAATATTTTGTTATAAATAGAAGGGTTTTCCATTCATTGTTCACTTTCGATTTTTTTCATTGTTCCATTGATTGTTGTAACTCTGATTATTTTCATTGTTGCACACCATATTTTTGTTGGGTTTACACATTATAAAGGAGAGAGACTCTAGACAAGTTGAAGACATTTGAGGATAGCCAAGAACCCATCCCATAGAGGGGGACTGGTAACATTTAATCATTTCCTTCACAGGTGTTATAGTAAAAATTATTGTTTGTATATTTGGTTTCCATTGGACGATTGGGGTTATTACTATTTTTTTTTTTGTTTAACTATGATTGTGGCATGGATCGGAATTTTGGCAAGTTTTGTTTCTATCAGTTCTTGCAGATCTACAATGTTTAGCAGCCATTTATATTATTGATATTGTTTGTCATCCACAATCTTAAGTGGGTTATTTTCATACATCTTTGAGAAAAAAACACTACAACAGAATTGGTGACTCCGTTGGGGATTTTCTTATTGTTGACAATCACAAATTGGCGACTCCACTCGTTTTATACTTCAGATCCAGAAACCCAGGTGACCTTCAATTTTCACCTTAGGGTTTCTTCCCTTTTCAAGTCTCCTAATGTTTCGTAGCTTTCCAACCCTATATCTATTAAATTTCTCACTTCCGCAAGCTTTTTGGTCTTTTCCGTAGGTCACAGGAACCAACCGCAATAAAGGCATCAATTTTTTTTCTGAGATTTGCCTAAGGAGATCCACTGAGCAGAAATCAAACATTTTAGCCCAAAAAGTGTTATCTGGAGGCCAGAGCACATTTATCAGCCAAAAAAGTGTGATCCCACCTGAAAAATAGATCAGTACCTGCAATTTTTGGTTTTCCAGGTTTTTCTAATATCTATTTCTTGGTTTTGTAGAGAGTTGTGTGTTGATTTTTTTACCTCTGTATCATCCCGCTTAGGCCTTGATCTACTCTGATTTATACATTGAAGTGGAATTTAGCCCCGTAGGGCTTCTAGTATGCTTCCACCTTTATAGGAGGAGTTTAGCTGAGTAAGTAGCTTGAGTTTCTGCAATGCTTTCAACAATATTTTCTAGATATGCACCCTTTTATTTTAGATCTATAAAGATAGGTTTTCGCCATCCATAGTTTCACATTACAACTTGTTTGATCATTGGCCTTAGGGTCCCATCAGTCGCCCTAGGTGTTTCACCTATATCCCTATATTTTTGCAATGATCTTCCTCTCTGGTTTTTTGCTATTGTTGCACCACTTTCTAGCAGCTTAGTGTCACGTGATTCCAGTCACACCGACATTTATATCTCTTGACCATTTTAGTGTATTTTCCATCAATTTAGTCACCAGCCAACACAGTGTTTGCAAACCTAGTTTGGGTAGGGTTTAGTTAATTGTTTTATTGTTCATTTTCTGTTGTTAATTTCAATTTATTTTCAGCAAGCTTTTTTCCTTTTTATTAATATGAATTGGGCTTAATCAATGAATACACTCGCACACAAAAGTACACCTTAAGCAAAGGGCACTTGGCTTACAACTCCAAACCAAGTCTTAACATAATAAATTTATCTCCCCTCATCAAGACAAAGGCATATTATTGATCTCCCTTCACCATTTATGTGTCACGTGTATCTTACCACCATGGCACCACCAAGGCATTTTTCATAGATACTATTAGATCTTCACCACTAGTTTCCGCTTGGGAATATTACCCCTCCCCATCAAGTTCGAGTTGATAGCCCTCCAAGTCCCCATATCGACTCTTCTCCTAGTTCTTTTGATTCCTCATCTGATTCCAAACCTCCTTCACCACATATCGTCACCATGTCTGGACCCACAGTTGGTGTAGGAACCCAACCTGGTGTTGGCTTTAGTTCTATCCTGGTGGTCACATCAGGTAGAATAGTCTTAAGAATCGTTTCGGCAACCCCCATGCTCCCCTTTAAGGCTGGATTAAGTCCATTGGATTTTAGCCAGTTGATAAATGACCCCATACACCATGATGCTGGTTTGTCTTCTATGACGACTAGGCTTCCCTCAAACATCCCAAAGTTTGAGGGTAATGCTGGAGAGGATCCCAACAACCATGTTCAATCCTTCCATGTATGGTGTTCATACAACTCCATTACCCATGACTCCATTCGTCTTCAACTATTCCAACGCACACTCACTAGAGATGCTGCAAAACGGTACATAGAGTAGCCTGCCATATCTAGTTTTGTTTTCGTGACGTTTGTTAAAGAATTCCTCTCATATTTCTAGTTACCTCTCTGGTACAACACTAGTATGCAGCTATTGAGTTCATTCTAGTAGTCGTCTGCCACTTCCCTTTCCAACCATGTTCAAGAGTGGCGTCAAAGGATGAGCACATGTAATGTCCTACCCTTCAAAGATAATGCCTATCTATATTGGTTTCTTAGCAACCTTTTAGCACCCACTGGAAAAGATGTCGCAACCCATTTTCCTCAGATCGCGTAAGAAGCTCTCCAAACTGCTCTAACATATGACTTGATTTATGTGAAATCTAGTTATGTCTATACCTTCATTCTAGACCTCCCTCATCTTGGAGGTGTCAATGCACCGGGGGCATCTCAAGATGCTGACGCCATCGTTGGAACCCTGTCACACCCTCCACCATATACTCAACAAAGTTATGGCTATTTGAAGGTGGGCACAAATTCCTCTAACATTCATGCCCCTCCTAGCAACATATTTTCAAGGCCCCAACTTGTATACCAAATTGTTGCTCCTCCTTGTGCACAATCGAGCACTCCAGCCCCTGAAGATTTAGCTTCGTAGCCTCCGAGGCATCCTCAGCCCCAACAGACACCACCCCCTCAGGGTCAATTTTTTGCATGGCGGAGTGTGACCAATCGCCAAAATTTGAAGAAAAAGAATAAGGGAAAAGGTAACAAGGGTAACCAAGGTAATCAAGGTAATCAACCTAGTGAACACCAGGGGAACAAGCTTGACACTAACAACTAGCAACAGGGTAGCCAACCCAATCAGAACAAAGCTATTCATACAAACAAGCCTTATGCATGTTCTGTTGTACATATCCATTATACACATGAGTGTCCTCTCTTACCCCAGATACGCCAAATGTGGGAAGCACAAGCAGCTTCTAGAGGTCAACAATCACCTTAGAATCTTGTGCCATCTTAACTGGTAGTGCTTACAAATCCTTTCCCTTAGTAAGGGTTTATAGCTTCTCAACCTTAGATAGGTCAAGCAGCCCATCCCCCCCAACCTTCTAGTCCTGGTGACTACCAGATCCTTATGATGAATTCTAATGAGGTTAACCCCTCCGATATTAACCTACAAACTTGGCCGTGTCAATATGAGAAGTCATCGACTTCCTCCACCATTGATTCCAAATCCAAAGCATCTATTGAGACTCTTATGACACCAAATGGTTTGTTACAGATCCCTAAACATAAAGCTTAGGCCATTCCCAAGATCCTGAAGGGACCATTACATTGTAATGCGTCTTCTAACTGAACTGCCCATACATACAGTATAGTAGATGACTTTGCACGATCACCTGCTGCCATGTTGACATTGGAAGTCCTCCAGTCATTCACATCTCAAAATAAATGCCTACTAATTTATCTAGGCATAGTAGATCCTTCTGGCGATCGTTTAATTTTCTTCCCAGTTGATACATTAGAACATCCCCCATTGCCCTCATTTGTTGCTTTCCAAATACTAGTCTGAGTCTGTAATTCCATCATCTCTCAATGCATTATTGATGAAGGTGCATCCACCTGTGTGATGTTTGCTTCCATTTGGAAACAACTTAAGTCACCTGATTTGTCCCCCTCCACCATCACTTTGCATGTTTGGGATGGACACTCCTTCCAGCCCCTTGGCGTGTACCACAACTGTCTAGTGACCCTTGCGGGCAAGACTGTTCATGTCGAAATTGAGGTTATTGATGCCACTTTGGATTATAACATTCTCTTAGGTTGTAGTTACACATAAGCCATGTCGAATGTCCCATCTACAGTGTTTGGTAAGATGTATTTCCCCCATGAAGGGAAGATCATTAACTAGATCAGTTGACGTACTATGAGCCGACATCTGTGACCTCCCCTGAGTCCATTATCTTGTCAATGTCAGATAAGCAGTCCTCACCTCCTCTCGCTGGTGTCTCACATGGAGTCTATAAATATTCCTCATTCGTAGGTGCTTTCCCTGGTCCTCCCCCTCCCATATCAAAGCCTAAGTCTATGAGTGATTTCATGTTACAATACCTCTGATCTGCAACCAGCTCCTCAGAACCCTGCGACTACCATCCCAGGCAATCCCTCTAGATACACCCTCCTAGGACCTCTTCCATTTATGGGTTCCTCTCCTATTTTTCCACCAGGAACTATTCCTCCAAGTCTCAACCATCTAGGAGCTATTCCACCAAGACATTACCTTGCACTTGAAATACCTATCATATTTCCCCCTCCATGATTTTTTTATGTCCCTATCATAGCTTTGCTGGTCCTTCCTAACATGACCTTGAGAATCCCAGTACGGTACATCAATCCCCATGCAAGAATTCTACTTGGTTAGCTAAGACCTTATCATGCATTGACCCTAGTTCAACCGGTACCTACCGCCCCTGCTGCTGCTTCAGTTCCATTATAACCTCAATAGGAACTTGTTCCTATTGCAAAAGCATCTATACAGGGGGGTAATCTAAACGGAAAGAACTTAAGGACAAGGCTCCCCAAGCTCCTACAACCCCTAAGGCCCCAAATCCATCACCTCCGTGTGCTTTGTGTAAATTTGTTGGGCATGCCACCAATAATTGTACCAAGCTTTCTCATATTAAACCTTTGGTTCATGAAATGTTACCTAAGTCAAATATCCCTGAAGTCCATGTTAACTTGTTGGGTCCACCTACGAAACTCAGAATGTTGCACACAAACCACCCTTGTGCCCTGCATGATCGTCATGGTCACTATTCCCACTGTTGGCCTTGTCTTGATGAATTTTTCGACTACCTTGAAGCGCTTCGCAAATACGTGACCACTTGTAGTGGAACCCTTACTCCTCTGCCCATGGATTCTGGTACCCCTATTCAACTAGAACAAGGAGACTTTGGTCCCACCATCATGATCCCTCGCCCCGATGTCAAGATGATGGACACCACAGGCCATATCCTTTACCTTTCATCATCCTTGAGTTCCTCGCACGCCACGGGGGCTTCACTGGGGGACCAATACCATGCCACGTGGGTTCATATTGGGGGATATATATATTGAAGAAAAATTGACTTAATGTATTGCGGGATATATAGGGTTTTTATATTGATGGGTATAAAAAATGGAGCTCAAAGTTAATGAAAAAATATAAAGGGGTATAAAAAATGTTAATGAAAAAATGGATACCTACAATATCTAGTGAAGTTAGGGGTTTTTTAAATCAGGGAGGTGTATTGGGTTCGTATTGGTATGGGGTTAAATAATGTGATTTTTAGAGGTATCCTCCAATATGTAGTCAAATTAGGGGTATTGTTTAATATGCCACGAACGTAGGCGATATGTCAAAGGTTCTTTGAGTGAAGCCCCCATGTCACGCGCAAACCTTTCTGAGGTTTCTGTGTGTGTTTCTATTGAACATCTTTTGATATAATCCCATGTCTCATCATCCATAGGTCCTCCATCTACCAATTCATCGTCTACCCTTCTAGATGATGCATATGTGAAACTTATTTCTTAAGTTGATGCACTAGGTAATGCTATGATCCAGGTGGATGTTGGTGGCTACCCACCTATCACACTTGGACCCCCAGAACTGTCTCTTTCAATTTTTCAATTTCCTTAATTGTAGCACAGTTTACTATTTTTAGCATTTTTCCGGGTCCTAAACTTCTGGAGTCGTTTTGAGGCCCTAAAAGATGTTTTCTTGGGAAACTTTGGAGCAACATGGGGCCGTGTTTCTAAATTTCTCAGCCCAAAGTTGTAGTTCTTAGATAGATCTTTCTAACTAGGTATTGTGCGCATCAAACAGAGATAGTATACCAAATTTATGACCCCGGGAAATTGATGTACCAATTTACCCAAAACGGGGACCATAATTTGGCACTTAATCTTCTAGGGTTAGGTTTTTGGATGTTTAGAGTTTTCCATTGTTTCTCAATAATAAATAGGCCTTCAAGCCTCATTGTAAGATAGTTAAAAGGCATGTAGCTACCACATCTCTCCTCAAAGATAAGATACCATCACCTGAGCTAGTTTATTTCCATTTCTGTTTGTAAGCATATTTCAGTATTTTACATTAATGAAATGAAGTATTATTTCTATTGCATCACTGTATTTATGATTATCTCTGTAATTTGTTGTGTTCCTAATTTAAATCCAGATCAGTGGTATCAAAGCGGTCTGCTCTTTCTCTGTTCTTCTTTGCATGTCCCCAACGAAGTCGAGATATAAGGAGTTAAGGCTTGAATTGGTCGAACCTTTGGAAGACTAGCCTCGCAAATTCTGACAGCCTCCCATGGTGGATGGAAAGAAACACGAGGGAGCAGGAGATCCTATCAAAATCTTTCTCTAAGAGTCCCTCGAGTGACAAAGGAACATGATGATGGACAACTTTGTCCAGAGCCTTCAGCGGCTACCCAGGGGCGACACATATACTTCCAGCAGCTACTCTTGAAGTGCCACACCCTTTAAGGTACAAGTTAACTTTGACATTCCCATATTTTCCAGTTAGATAGATGCATACATTGTAGATAAATAGTTAAATCTACTATAAGGGTATTTTTTTGTTCATGATTTTTCTGGTCGGGAAAAGATTAATTTCGCTCTTCTCAAAGCCACCCCACACGTCAATGATTGGTGGGAAACCTACCACGAGAAGAAGGATGAAAGTATGACCTCATTGTTTTCAGCTGAACCCACTTGGAATTCATTACAGAATGCCATCAAGGAGTATTATTACCCTGCCAAAAGCTATGAGGATAAATACATAAACTAGACCACATCGGGGTAGGGAAGAGACCAAGATGTGTCGAAGTTTACCAATATATTTCATACCCTTCGAACAAAGCTAGGTATCAAAGGATTTTGAGCAAAATTTTGTACTCAAATACCACGGCTGCCTACATAGCAACATCCAAGACCAGATGAAGTTCCTGGACATCTCCTTGCTCGGCACGACGTATCGTTACGCTGTCAAGATCGAGTAGAAGTTTAAACAGAAGAAGCAAGACTTTGGATCTAGAAATCTGAAGGAAGGGAAAGGCGCCCCCAAACCACTGAACAAAGGACAAATCCAAGGCGGGGTGGTCCAAGACAACCCACCAAAGCTGCAATCAAAGAACAACACCGCAAAGCCGAAGAAGGACACGAGAAAATGGTGTGACTTCCATAAGAGCTCCACTCACCAAACAAGTGAGTGTGGGGCCAAGCAGTCACTGGTTGCCAAGCTAAAGTCTTCGAAATCATATGCATGTTATGAATATGAGTCAAAACCCAATAAGGGGAATGACAAAGTGAAGCAGATTATCGATGTGGAGCCCAACGTCAACATCACCACCACGAAGATCCAAAAGGAGGAACCCGATGATCCAGAGGAGAAGGAGCGCCTCTTCCACTCCAAGATGTGGGTAAAGGGCTCCCTGCTACAATTCGTTGTCGACAGCGGGAGCCAAAAGAACCTCATTTTAGCAGAGGTCATGAAGTGGTTGGGCTTACCAACCACAACACATCCACAATCGTACACCATTGTGTGGCTTCAATAACGACGGGATCTTCGCATGAGTGAGTAGTGTCACCTTCCATACGACATCAAGCCTTTCACAGATGAGGTATTGTGTGGCATTGCTCCCCATGACGTTTGTGATGTATTATTTGGCCAACCATACTTGTTGAAGTGACATGTTATGTATGAGTCAAGGACTCGTTTTGTTATTGTTGCTTTGGGAAATAAGTTGTACAGGATACCGGAGGTAGCATTGCCTACCACCATCTCTTTGGTTACTACAAACGAAATATAGTAAGCTCATTTCCAAAACTGGGGAATTTGTTTTCCTGATGATATGCCCTCAAGGAAAGAAGAAGGCAGTGGCCATGACCTCCAGATAGGGCCCCTTCGCACAAAAAATACAAATGGAAAAGGTCATGGAGGAGTACGAGGACATGTTCTCCTCCCCTGTAGGGGTTCCTCTGCACTGTTAGGTCAAGCACTCCATCGATATGAACCCAGGTGCATTGCTACCCAATGGACCAATCTATCGGTGCTCCATTCTCGAGAACGATGAAATTAGGATGCAGATTTAGGAGGTGCTGCAGAAAGGTCACATACGACTAAGTTCATCACCCTTTTGGAACTTGATCGTGTTGGTACAGAAGAAGGATGGGACTTGGAGACTCTCTATTGACTATTGGGCACTAAACAAGATCATTGTCTGGAATAGGTACCTGATCCCACGGATTAATGACCTACTAGACCAACTGAAGGGGGAAAAATATTTCAACAAGATTGATTTGAAGTCAGGATGTCACCAGGTACGAATCGAACCCTCCGATGTGTGGAAGACTACCTTCAAAGCCAACGAGGGCCTTTTCAAATAGTTGGTTCTACCTTTCGAGTTGATGAATGCTCCAGTAAACTTCATGAGGCTAATGGATGACATCTTGCGGCCATTCACCAACTCATTTGTAGTGGTATACTTGGATGACATCCTAATCTTCATCTAGAGTTGGTAAGAGGACCTCCACCACATCCGATAGGTTCTCCAAACGCTACAACAACACAAGTTATGTGCCAATTTGGAGAAATGCACTTTTGGCATGACCCAGGTTCATTATCTAGGATACATTATTGATGAACAGCGGGGGGTTATGTGGATCTAACCCACTCCATCCAGCCAAGATCCAAATCATTCGGGATTGGCCATCTCTAGCCACTCTGACAGAACTCCGCAACTTTCTGGGTGTGGCCAAATTCTATCACAGGTTCACATTGGGATTTTCTCATATCACTTGGCCCTTGAGTGAAGTCACCAAGGGAGGAGCGAAAGAAAAATTCTTTTGGTATGAATCTCAACAGAAGGCATTCATAAAATTGAAACATTACCTCTGCTTGACACCAGTGCTCATATTACCAGACTTGCAACAATGATTTGAGATCGAGACAGACGCCTTTGACTATGCAATTAGGGTAGTCCTTACTCAACACGTGCATCCAATGGCATATCATAGTGAGACACTTTCACACACAGTCCAGAAGTATCCCACTTATGACAAAGAGATGTATTCCATTGTGTAGGTCTGTCAACAATGGAAGCATTACATTTTGGGGAAGGAAATAGTCATCCACACAAACCACTAGCCCCTACAATTCGTACAGACCTAAGGGAAGTTGCAGAATGATCGCCATCAAAAGTGGTCCACATGCCTGCAACAGTTCCATTTGAATATCAAGTATAAGAAGGGCAGCACCACTAATGTTGCAGATTTCCTCAGTCGACCACTGATCATGGCATTAACCACCATGCTCAACACTCGTGGGCATGAGACTTTTGATTGGCCACTTCTCTACAAAAGCAACCCAGAATTTGGCCACACATATTATACATTATTGGAGTATTAGCATGTTCCATATTTTCACCTCTAGGATGCCCTGTTATGCCACCTGGGTCACCTTTGTGTTCCTTCAAGTGAGCGTTCCAAGATGATTTCGAAAGAACACTACAGTCGGGTTGTTGGGCATTTCAGCGTCACAAAAATGGTGGCATTACTGTAGAAGTATTTCTATTGGCCAAATCTTCAATAGGATGTCAGGAAGTACATCAGATCCTACATTTCCTATGCCATTGCCAAACCGACCATCAAGAAGCAAGGCCTCTATACTCCGTTGCCTACCCCTAGTCGACCTTGGGAATCCATATCCATGGATTACATGTTGGACCTTCCTTCTACTAAGCATGGAAACAACTGTGTTTTTTTAATCGTCGACACGTTCTCGAAGATGGCCATTATGGTGGCCTACAAGAAGAATATCACGACATAAGCCACTTCTAAACTCTTCTTTGAACAAGTGTGGGTACAGTTTGGGATCCCATAGTCTATCATCTCGGATTGGGACAGCATGTTCCTCAGTACATTTTGGTCCAGTCTCTAGTTGATGTTGGACACCAAACTCACTAAGTCCACAACCTTCCATCCCTAAACTGATGGCCAAACAAAGGTTGTCAACATCATCATCGTACACATTATGCACATGTACAACTCAAAGTATCCACACACATGGGATGAGATCCTCCTCTATGTTCAGCACAGTTATAACTAGGCTCTCCACAGCTCGACTAGCCATAGCCCTTTTCAGGTGGGCTAGCGATTCCAACCACTATGTCCCATTGATGTGTCCACGCCATTTGCAGCTACTCAGGTAGATGCGGCTCGTGTCCAGTCTGAAACATATAAGGCAAACAACTTCATTGAGCACATCCAACATGTCCACCAATATGTCCATGACATTCTAGAGAAATCAAATGCCAAGTACAAGCAGCGACATGATCAACATTTGGTGCCACACAAGTTTTAGGTGGGTGACAAAGTCTAGTTACATTTGCAAAAGGAATGCCTTACTAAAGCCTATCGAAAATGTAGACCACTCCAATATGTTCCTTACACCATTACCAAGGTTGTGGGAGACAATGCATTTGAGCTAAGCATTCCCCCATTCCTTGGCCTACACCCAGTGTTCAATGTGGACCACCTTCCGCTATACTTTCCAACATTACTAGACACATCAGACATTCCAGAACAGCTCACACCAACAAAGTTAAATCCTGATTACACGAAACAGGCTGCAATTGATCAGATCATGGACACATAGATCAAGCACACTTGCCAGAAAAGGCTCCAACTGTATAAATTTGTCAAAGTAGACCAACTCCTTCACCAGGGAAAGTGGCTCACCAGGGACCAAGTTCAATAGAAGTTTCCTCATCTCATGGAGTAACTCAATGCAATGGGGGCCATTTCTTCCTAAGAGGGGAGGAATGATCGAGGTGAATGTTGGTGGTAACCCACCTATCCCACCTTAACCCGCACAACTGTCTCTTTCAATTTTTCAATCTCCTTAATTGTAGCACAGTTTACTATTCTCAGCAATTTTTCGGGTCCTAAACTTCTAGAGCCATTTTGAGGCCCTAAACAACGTTTTTCGGGAAACCTAGGAGCAATGTGCATCCATCAACACTCTTTTCTCATTCCAAAGTTATAGTCTACAGATAGATCTTTCTAGCAAGGTATTGTGCATGTCAAACAGAGATCGTATGCCAAAGTTACGACCTCGGGAAGTTGATGTACCAATTTACCCAAAACAGGGCCCATAGTTTGTAGCTTCATCTCCTAGGGTTAGGTTTTTGGATGTTTAGGGTTTTCCATTGTTTCTCAACAATAAATAGGCCTTCGATCCTCATTGTAAGACAGTTCAAAGGAATGTAGCCACCACATCTCTCCTCAGAGATAAGCTACCATCACCCAAGCTAGTTTATTTCCATTTCTGTTTGTAAGCATATTTCAGTATTTTACATTAATTAAATGAAGTATTATTTATGTTGCATCTTTGTATTTATGGTCATATATGTAATTTGTTGCATTCTTGTTTAAATCTGGAACACACTATTGCATCATGTATTCAGTCTTCCTTCCATCCACCCATCTTCCAGTTTGATTAGGACATCATGGAGGATATGTCTACCCCTGATTACTCATGCACTTAGGCAAGGAGGCATATCTTTGGAGGATTCTGAAGTCCATTTCCCTCCTAATTTTCCTAGTGCACTCTCCCTCAATAAATGTCTCTCATAGAATATCCCTTTGATTTGCATTTCTTTATTTCTACCATGAAGTTAGGTAGATTACATCATTTCATCCATTGTCTTTTGCACCTTTCTGATTGATCCATCATCCACACCATATATTGATCATGCCAATGGTGCAAATTGCTACTCCTGGAATATAGCCTCAGAAACGTGGGCCATTTTTACCCCCTTGCATACATTAGTCCTTTCAAAAGACGTGTGCATTGGATCCGCCACCAATAATCAGGACGAATATGATGCAGTGATAGGCTTGTTAGCTGATGCCCTTTGCTGATCATATTCTTCATCTTCATGTTCGTTTTGATTCCTTGCTACTTGTCATGCAATTGAATGGTGTGTATCATGTGAATAACTAAATCCTATTTAGAAAATATCTACGAGTCAAGATGTTAGTACGTGAATTTGAAATCATTACGTTCAGTTATGTTCCTAGAGCCCAAAATCACTATGTAAATACCATTGCAAATAATATTATAGATTGGCATTTATCACATGTATGCCACAAAAGACAACGATAAAACATAACACATGGTGAACCATCATCGTCATATAAAAATGCATAATCATATTATGTATCACATAGGATATATAAGTGTTTGGGGCCCATAACTCTAAATACATCTAGCATGCCCAGAGCATACTATGGGGAACAAAGGCCCCTACATCTCCTTTGGAGGATCTCATGCCAAGATTTGGCTGAGATGCTTGAATCCTTTTTTCAAGCACTCAAAATAAAATGATGCTCCTCAAACTTCTACTGCTAGGGGGCATCATTCCCATCTTTGCAAAACAGAGCAGTCCCCTCCAGCACATATGTTTGTAGGGAATATCCCATTCTTGGGGGAATGATGGCTTTTCGTTGGCCATCTTATCAATTGATTAAAGTCTCAACCTAGATCCCACTAGATCTAGGTATGGTCGATTATTCCCCCCATTCCTTGGATAGTTTGTCCTACCGGCCTCTCCAACGAGCCATATACACATCGTATATCATAGATGTTTGACACCATATATTCAAATATTCTACTCTATGTCCACATAGTCCCCATATTTGACATAGTGGGTGAGCATGATTCTAAACCTCCTCTAGTAGTTCATTCTCATTTTCCTCTTCCCTTAATTCTTCACCTGGAACCATCGCTCCAAGAAGCATTAAGGTCATCTTTAGACAAGCAAGGCCACTTGCCTGAAAGTCACAGATTCCAATTTCTATGTTCGGTTTATATGCTATGATATCCACAAAATTAAGGGCCTTTTTCTCCTCTCCAAATTCACCACAGCCCACTTAGAAAATGAATCCAAATTGGAGAGAAAACACCCTTTCATAGAAAAATCCACAATTTTTTTTTTGCCCATTGTGACCAAACCATAGCTCCATTTAATGAACCATCAGCACCATTGGAAATATCTAATCCAGCACTATAATGGGTCTTCCTTAGTTTTTGACGATATGACACTTCACCACGAAGTCATTTTTTCAAGAAGGGTCACTTCGTCACCTCTCAAAATTGAATCTCTTCATAATACGCCACTTTTACTTTGAGGTTCACCTCTTGTTAATACTTGTCATACCACTTGTTTATTTTTTGTCATGAGTAACCATATTTTACTCATGTTTCCATGGTCTCCATTGGGCCTCTTCTATGTGGCAACGTCATCGCATTACCCTTGTTCAGAGCATCCGCGATGAGTCACCCTTTCATCCACAGAGTCTGTTTGACATCCCATTCTATCATTTCATAGTATTCCATCCATATCTGCATACTGTTCATCCTTTGTTGCTCATTTTGGCCTCCAATCATACTATCCCCATACCCTTCGAAGTTGATTCAGTCACTACCAGACCAACCATGCACTTTATGCTCTGACAAGGGAAGTCATTTGTTTGTCCTTCAGTCACACATTTTCCATTATCCCTGGTGTCATCCCATCAGTCACATTACTACTTTACCTCCTGCCTTAGTTGAGGATCCCCATTGCCTCATCTATCGTGGGCCCTATTCAGTCGACACCACGTCATTATTCCAGAAGAATAGCATAGAGGGCGTTGTATCTTGGTTCTAGCTTCCATTCTTGTTCGGCACCTTGGATCGAGAAAAGGCACTCATTATTTCCATTTGACTTGGTTATTTCATGTTCGTGATCCATACACTTGATGGTTTAGTGATGTAGCAGAGTGTACCAATAATTCCTGGGTGTGTGTGAGATGTTTCAGACCCCATGAGGGGGTGGTCATTCAAGTAGCCCCCCCACATGCCTAGATGCATTCCTATTATGCTACAACCTTAGATTTAGTTTCACAGAGTTGATGGGGTCGGTTCCTACCAATCACAGTGTTCAGAGCATGCACGTCTCCTTTAAATGGTCCATTTAGTTTTGCAAAGCCCCTCCCTATTCAATAGGCCTTCTCCAGCTTTTGTACCCTCCCTCCCACCCATATTTTGAGGGAAGGGCCATTATATCTCATGTACTCAGATGATATTGTATTCATTCTTGGCTCATGCATTTTCCTAGTGCATTATGTATATGGGACACAATGTATTATTTTCTAGCTCTCTTATGCTAGCATGTCATGTACCATTCAACATGTACTTCATTGCTCAATTTTATGTTTCTGGGTGCACCATTATTTTTGCACTAAGTTATCTTAGTGGGTATGGGTATGCCTCCCCAGCCTCATTGAGGTCTGGTACCACAACATAAAAGGATACTTGCATTAGTCTCACCCCCTCTATCCCTATCCTCTTTCACTTTAACTTTATTGGTCTCTCTCTCTCTCTCTCTCTCTCTCTCTCTCTCTCTAACTCCCCTGTGTTGTCTAGTGATTGTGTCTTTACAATGTACTTCAGTCATATGTTTTACTCCTAACACTCATACATTGTGGGGCAATCTGTTATCACCAAAAAATTGATCATCTAGCTTAATTTACTAGATGGATCGAAGTACACCATGTAAAGTCAATTTTACCATAGTAAAATTGCTTTCACTATGAGAAATTAATTAATAAACCACATTTGTTAAGTAATTTATAGTTAAACCCATGAAGAATAATTAAATAAATCACTATTTAATTTATTTTCTTCTAGGAATAATTAATTAAATCATTGTACAATTATTATTCATTGTCATATTTGACCCAATCATGAAAAATAAACAGATAAATCATTAATTATCTTATTTTCTTTGAGAATAATTAATTAATCACTAATTAATTATTATTCTTTGTCAAATTTGACTAAATCGCTTAGGAATAATTAAATAAATCCTTATTTATTTATTATTCCTTAACCAATTCCTTGAGATGATAAAGAAATCATTTATTTATTTATTATTTCTAAATAAAAGTTTAAATACCTTTTCCCCCTAACAAAATATAATCAAAGATTCCATATGGTTATTCCAAGAATAGGGTTAATAATATTTTATTATTGCTCATTATTCGAGGATAAGGGTTTTCCATTCATTATTCACTTTTGATTATTTTCATTGTTGCACTCACTGTTGTAATTCTGATTATTTTCATTATCGCAGACCATATTTTTACTGGGTTTACACATCATAGAGGAGAGAGACTCTACACAAGATGAAGACGTTTAAGGATAGCCAAGAACCCATCCCATAGAGGGGGACTGGTAACATTTAATCGTTCCCTTCAAAGGTGTTATAATAAAAACTATTCTTTGTATATCTGGTTTCCATTGGATGATTGGAGTTATTACTATTTATTTTTGTTGTTTAACTATGATAGTTCCATAGATCATAATTTTGGATAGTTTTCTTCCTATCAGTTGCTACAGATCTATAATGTTTAGCAGCCATTTATATTGTTGAGATTGCTTGTCATCCACAATCTTAAGTGGGTTATTTTCATACATCTTTGAGAAGAAAACACTACAACAAAAGCAACCTCATCCCAAAGGGTGTGGTTTCTATCAAAAGTCTCTATGACTTGGAGAACCGCTTTCAAGGGTCAAGAAACAGCAAAACCCATAGTTCCACCATGACAAACAAACCGATCAATCTGGGAAAAGAACATGATCCAAAGTTTGTTAGTCTCAATACATTCTACACACCACCAGAGCAACAAGTTTTTGTCAGCTTGATCAAATAATACCGGGATGTGTCCGCATGGGCATATGATGGCCTAAGTACATACGACACTCAAATAATCCAACACATGATTCTAATCAAAGAATGAGTCAAGCTATTACAACAAAAACTAAGGAAAGTAAATATGTCACTTGAACCACTTATATAGAAAAAACTGACTAAGTTGTTGGATGTCCAGATCACTTACAAAGTTCACTGTTTTAGATGGGTTTCTAATTTAAGTTCTGTACATAATAAATCCAAGGTAATCCACTTATGCATTGATTTCCCAAACTTAAACCACTCCCGGAACAAAAACAACTACCTCGTGTCGTCATCGAAACCTATGTTACACGTAGTATCTAGAGCAAGAATGTTGTGTTTTCTTAATGATATTTTCAGATACCACCAGGTTCCGGTAGTGGAACTTAATAATATAATACTATTTCAAGAGAACTTTGGTCCAGACATGTACCATGTGGAGTCCCTTGACAAGAGGGTTGACAACCTTCCTATTAGTGGCCAAGATCTCAAACTCTATTTTAAGTAGGTTAGGTGGCACCCCGCACCATGTACATAGTCTGTTTACTGCTTGTTGTTTTTTCACCTTGTTTACTATTTTTGTTTCTATTTTTCTTAGTATCATGTTATTTTTAGTTTTGTAAATAAGTGTTTCCCTCTACTCAATTCTGGATTTTGAATGAGTATGTGGCTGAGATCTAAAGAGTCTTGCGACACTGTAGCACTTGGCCAGTCTTGCCACCGTCTTCCTTGTTCTTGGTTATAACCTTTAGGTGATGAAGTATTAACAGAAAATATGAGCCATCTGCAAGGGAAGCTTGGGTCCGACCACGAACCTGTGTCCACACTAGGAAACCCCATGCCTATACTCAGCCTTCTGCTCTATGTGTTCAAGCTCATCCAACTAGTAGAAATAGAGAGGGGAAAAATATAAATGAGAAACCTATGTAAGTGGTCATACATGCTTCTCTAAAGGAATAACCTCTTCTGCTCTCGATAAGTTGGGACACCTCTTTTGCCCAAAAAATAAATAATTGCCTATGCAAAGTCCTCTTAAAAAATATTAAGGCAAAAGAAGAGAAAGGCTTCCTACATAGAGAGGTGAAGCATGCAACTCCATCGGGGTACTGACTAGGCTCACTAGAAGTGGATCAATGCATGTGCTCCTGCGTGACTCTGTCGAGGTACTATCCATGCTTGCTGGTAGTGGAGCAACAACAAAAATGAAAAATTATACTCTAAATTTTTTTAACTCACGAGGCAAACTACCCTTCCTGATTTCTAAATACTGTGATCAAGATGAAACTTGTTGTTGCGTTTCACTGGGTTGGAAAATGGTGAACCATGTCTATCTATGGGGTAAGTGGCCGGGAAGCTGAAGTAACCCGCAAAAAAATTCAATACTCCCTGAAATACCAAGGCCCTGTGCTGTCAATGGACCAAAACAGAGAAGTTGGAATTCAACTAGTGTGTCTCCAAGTGTTTTAGAAACTGCAACACCCTCCAAAATTTTGGTCTGCATCTAGTTTTAGAGCCTTCCTTGGATTTTTCCTTGATGTTTGCAAGCACTTGGGCTTATCCTGTGAGGTCATGTTGAGTCTTTGGACCCTCCTCGCTTGACCATTCATTGGACGTCTTTTAGCATGTTCATCACAATGTCATGCTTGCAACCATGTTCTAGGTATGCACAAGGTCCCTCTTCATGTGCACAAGTTGTACACACTACGTAAGAATTGGTCGCATTCACACACGAAGTTGTATGAATTGTCGTGTAGGCGTCGTCACGATCATTCAAAAATCTATCACAAGTGTCATGCTTGTTGCTCGCACCGTCGATTAGTCACACTGAGTGTATGTTGTCTTGATGGTTCCTGATGTCTTATCATTAAGTCATGTTGAGTGTGTGTTCGCAAGTTCACACAGTATGAAGTCACTCATTTACACACTTGGTCATTTTGTTCAAACTTTTTCGACCAAACCACCCTCCAATAGTTGGACCTCCTTTGAGTTGCACTTCAAAATTTCAACTCTCAGTGATCATGTACTGCTGCCCAAAATTATACAGACCTTGAGCCTACCTACTAGGCATTCTGCACTCTGCAATCTTGGAATCGACTCAACTGATTATCACCTAGAACAACAAATAATTTTGCCACCAAGTCATCTCAATCTGCGCTGCCCGTAAGCAAATCAACGAAGCCTCTAATTGGTCAAGCAGAGAGTTTGACTGGGCAGTGACGCCCGATCTCACTCCTCCAACATAATTTCGCAGAAGCTACCCAGCATGCCCTCTTTTTCTCTTTGAAGAAACTACAGAGACATGTCGGACATTCACCCGCTACCTGTCACTGCACTGCCCTAAAAAATTCACAATTTTTCTAGCCAATCATCCTATCAGCCGACCTATTGCTCATCCAAAAAGCTACATAGTTTTCATGAGTAGTCTACCGACAGCCCATCATCCCACTCAGCTCAGAAAATGTGCATGGATGTCCAGCAAGCCAGTCTTCCAACTCTGTGCAGTTTTTTCCAGTAGCGTCCTGCAGCCCGCTGCCAGCTCCCAAGAAAAATTGCACAATTTTTTTGCAGCAGCCTCCTGTAGCCCGTTGCGATCTCCTCAAATAAATTGCATAAATTTTATTGCGAGTATCTCTCTGCTTCCTGCACTTCCACAATGAAAAACTTGTGCAAATCTGCACTCCAGTTGAGCCAGATATCGCATATAGTCACTGCTGATCTGGATTTCCCATCTTTTCCTCCCAGTGACCTCTGTGCAATTTTCATGGATAGTGACTGGAGCCGGCATCTCGACTTAAAATCTACCTTGCACAGTTGTAGAGCCTTGTCCTCTCTCTCGGTCACCTACATTTGAAAGCGAAATACAATGCATCATGGTACACTAGGAGATTTCTAGATTTGATTTTGTCTCGTCATGAGTGATTGCAGATACAGGTACATGGATGAGACATGGTGCATTGATGAATGGGATGAATAAGGAGCACATGCAAGGAGACTTGTTTGCGAATGGACGAACACATGAGGCATGCCAAAGTACAAATGAAGGAGTGACGTGCACATGCAACATCAAGCGAACACCAAGATCATTGAATACTTCACGCACCTTGCCATGTGGAGGTCAAACTACGATACACCAATATCACATCCATCACTCAATAGAATTACAACTTGACATGCACACTAGCAGCATCATGAACATACCAACTTTGTCGTGTCGAGTCATGTCATGAGTCATCTCGGCCAAATCAATACTGTGTGACACACTATTGTAATCAATGTAATGTAACATGGAAGTCCAAGAGACTCACATGTAAATCTAAAGAGTCATGTAAAGTTGAAGAGTCATGTATGTCAAACGGTCATGAGGGAAGTTAAATTGTCACAAGGGCTAGTTTTAACTTTGGCTATAAATACCCCTCATTTATACATGCAAAGGACATTTTCACATTGGCTCCTCCCACACAGCCTTGATATTTCATAGTTTTTGTTTGAGGAATGAGAAATGGCTCCAATGGCTCGATATCATGATTAGTGATGTATGGTGTACCGATGTGTCTTGGGACTTTCACTTAATTCAGATGCCTAATAACAAGCCATCACATTTTCACACATGTATTGTATTTGTTTGTAAACTATTGTTTGGACACTTGTAATGCATGTTTCTTTAACCAGTCTTAAAGCAATTGAAATATTTTGGTTTTTCTAATACATATGCTTACGAAAATTTGTTTCATAAGTTTTTAATGTTGTCTCACCCATGTGGGCTATGCCATGGGACACTCGACATAACTATTCCCATAAACTTGTTATAACGACCATCACACTTGTGTGGAATACTGCGCTGGGTGTTGTATGTGTTATCTTTTCATTGTGTGTTTGTGACTATCGCATCTATGTGGGCTAGTCCACTAGAAGCTGCGCATGTCCAGTTGTGTTGTCTATCTCTAACAGAGTTGGGACTATTCCCTTTTGACCTTAGACACACTTCCACCCTCTCCCTCTGTTGTGAAAGAACCTTGACACAAGTTACACTAAGCACTGAGTATGCACTCGAACCTCATTGTTTGAAGACAAAGAATACCACTCTCATGTGCTAACAAGAAAGAGCTAAGGAAAATCTTTAAGATAATGGCAATTGAGCCATCATACCATATATGATTCCTACACCAAACGGTGTGAGGTCTAGTTGGGACTTCATACAAGGGAGATCCCGTGAATGTTGGTGGGTCCAGAGCCATCAACACTTTGTAGTTAGTTCTTTTTTTAGTGAAGTGTCCTCCACATGGCTCTCATGACAAGCTTTCAATATTTTCGATACATCATCTTCTCTTACACAACTTCGAATGATTAGATCTAGCCCTGTTTTATAAAATTCTTCATTTATCTATGAGTAAGATACACTAATTTGAATTGCCTTTCTTTTTTCTCGAAGAGACAAATATTATGGTAACTTCCTTGTAGCCAAATAATTAGCAATATTTGCAAACCATGGAGATTTAATAGATATTGCAAAAAGATATTGATCAGGAAAATTGTCTTCTACAGGTACATCATTATTATCATTTTGAATCATAGACAAAAATTCAGCAACTGTATTTTGTTTCCTAGGTCGTTCCAAAATAGTCATGTTAAATTCTTGCAACAATAACAACCATCTTGTAATTCTGCGATTAGTGATGGGTTTTTTCATTAAGTACCTAATTGCAAAATGATCTGTATGTACAAAAGTTTCATAGCTAGTAATGTAATGTCTAAATTTATTGATGGCATGGACAATAGCTAAAAACTCCTTTTCTATTACAATATGGTTTAACTCTGCAGGAGTCAAATTTTTACTGGCATAATAAATGGAATAAGGAGTTAAATCTTTTTGTCTTAGAACACCTCCTAATGTTGTATCTAGAGCATTTGTTGAAATATGAAAAGTAATTTCCAATTTAGCCCTCTTAGAATAGGTTCTTCAGAAATCTTTTCTATCAATGTTTCAAAGGCTTTTTGGCAATCAGAGCTCCAATTGAATTCACAATCTTTTGTGAGAGATTTAAAAAATAGAGATGTAATTTTTGCAAATTTTTCGATGAATCTTCTATAGTAACTAGCAAAACCAAGAAAACTTCTAACATCTTGTAGACAAGTTGGAATTGACAATTTAGAAATAACTTCTACTTTAGATGTGTCCACTCTAATTCTATTTCCTAAAATATGGTGTCCTAAAACAATCCCCTCAGTAAACATCATAATTCATTTTTCATGGCTTAATGAGAGATTTTCTTCCTTACATCTAATGAGATTTTTTTCCAAATTTTTAAGAGTTTCTCCAAAAGAATTTCCATGAATCGTAAAATCATCCATGTAAACTTCCACACAATCATGGATTAGATCAGAAAAAATTCCTAAAACTGCCCTTTGGAATGTTGTAGATGCATTACACAATGCAAAAGAAAGTACTTGGTAAGAATATGTTCCCCATGGATAGGTAAAAGTGTTTTTATCTTGATCTTCTAGAGCTACTTGGATCCTCTTATATCCACTAAAACCATCTAGAAATGAGAAATATTTATTTCCTGCCAATGTGTCTAAAATTTTATCTATGAAAGGAAGTGGAAAGTAATATTTTAAGGTAGCTTTATTCAATTCCGTATAGTCAATGCATACTCTCCATTTTCCATTCTTTTTAGGAACAATTACCAATGGTGAAACCCACTGGAAATCTGATATTGGATAAATGAAATTTACATTTAACAATTTTTGCAATTCCTCTTTAACAATTTCTCCCAAATTTGCATTCATTCTTCTCTGAGGCTGTAATATTGGTTTAGCATTTTCTTTAATGTAAATATGATGTATACAAGTATTAAGATCAATTCCTTTCATGTCAATATATTCCCATGCATAAGAGAGGAAAGTTATTGTAACATATTTATTAAATATTTATTTTGAAATTCTTCCAGATTATCATTGACATTCAAAGTTTTTTCTATAAAAAATTCTATTGAAGAGTTGCCAAACTTTTCCATAGAATGTAAAGATAATTGACAACATGATAAATATTCAATATTGCATTGTTCTTGGAAAATTTGATTAGATTCACAATATGAGGAAGACTCATTATTTTCCATTAAATTCAAAATCTGATCTTCTTCATCTATTTGTGAAGTAACAAAGACAAGTCATATAAAATATCATCATCTATCCATTCTTCACTTTTTACTTCTATTGTTCTTTTTGCAGGAGATATAATGTGAATTTATTTGTTGAACTTCCATCTAAAATAAACATATCATCAGATCTACAACTTATAAATGCATCAGCTATAGCTAACCATGGCCTTCCTAGAATCAATTGATGTCCTCCTAAATTACTTTTTGGTGCTAGAATCATAAAATCAACAGAATACTCCCAAGAATCTGAGGACGCAAATATGTCTTCTAATACACCATCTGGTCTAATAACAGATCTATCTTCTAATTGCAACAATGTAGGTGTATATTGAAGGTTAGGAAGTTTCAATTGATTCATAGTTTGTTTACTCACGATGTTTATAGCTTCTCCTAAATCAATCAATGTATTTGGATTTTCAATACCATTGATACGTGTTTTCATAATGGGGCTTCTTGGATCAAGTTATTAATGGAATGTTGTTTTTCCCATCATGATTCTAAAATATTTCCAACTAACTAAATTATTTTGATTTCTTTTCTCTTTCTCCATGGTATTTTAAGACTCAACTCCCTAATTCTCTTTACAAAAATCGTTATTGCCTTAATGGCTTGTAGCAAAGGAATTTTTATACAAACATTCTTTAGCTCATCTAACATATCATAATCAGGCAATAAAATCTATTTTTCTACCCCCTCGTCTACTTATAATCTTTCAAGAAAAGGTGGTTTTGAAACAGATACAAAAGGTTTGTCCAAAAATAGAAGTTGGAATGTTATTAGAATGTGTAGGGGTGACCTTTTTTTTAACTTTTTCTTTTTCATTGAGAGGCTCCTCTTTTGTAGAAGCATTTTCTTTTTCAGATTCCTCAATAACGACTGTCGGGGACTTCTTTTCCAATACTCTAACAAATCTAATTTGGACATTCTCTAGATCTAGTGGAGTTATCATGTAAGTTTGCAAATTTTGTCCTTCCATATTCAAAACAAGTTGTGAATTTTTATTATTATTTGGATTTGGAAGTGGTTAAGAAGACAATTGATTTGGTCTTTGCAGAAATCATAATGAAAGTTGTGGATTGGATTCTGAGGTTGAGTTGGTTGAACATGTTGAAGAAAATATTGTGGTCGAAAAACAGGATAAGGTTGTTGATATTGAGGATATTTTCCATAAGGATTCTTCCATTCTTGTGCCCAAGGTTTAGGCTAAGATTGCCAAGGCATGGGTGCAGTCTAATTTTTTTTGTGATGGTTGTGAAAATTCTTAACTGTTAAATCCCTGAGTCATATTTGTTTGTGAATTTTACCATGGCCTCTTAGTAATAAAACAAAGGGGGTCTATCTGATTTGGCATCATTTCCTCTTGATAAACTGCTTTATGGTCTAGTATTGAAGGAAATTCTTTTATATCATGATTTTCTGCACATATAACATAGGTTTCTACATTTTTAAATCAAGATGGCATTCTCTCATAGCATGTTTCATTTTACATTTGGGATAAAAAATTGACAATGCAACATTTTTAGTATTTTTCTTGTTTTTCACTTTAAGGGTATCTTTTGTTTCACTAATACCTCCCAAATTGTTTGTTTTAAATTTTTCAATCAAACTACCTAATTCATCCCTACTTACAATCGCAGCTGCAGATTTATTAATCGTAGACATGAAAGGACCCCTTGGATTTTTCCCAGTTCTTACCTTACCTCTTGAAATGTGTATGCACAACTCGCAAATGTCTCCAAATGATAACTAAGAAATATCTCCCTTATCCATTAAATTGAGGAGATCAATCCACTCACCTCTGATGGATTTTAATAAGAGAACTTTCAAAGTTTCTACATATAGTTGATGCATTTTTATCCCTTTTAACATTATAAGCAAATATTTCAATGAAATCTTCAAGATCATCTTCTTTCTACATCACTTTAAAGATTTCAGCCTTAATATTATGGGGTATACAATAATCATTATATTTCTCTAAGAATGTAATTTTCATTTCTTCACATGTTCTAAAAGTGTGAGCTCCTAAGCCCATGAACCATTTTAATGTTACATCCTTAAGAGTTGTTGGAAACAATTTCAACTTTTGAGGGTCAAGCAGATAATCATAAGATCTACACAAGACTTCAAACTCAAAGAGAAATGTTTCAAGATCCTCACTTCTTAATCCGTGAAAGTTTGGAAGGATGGAGGGTGACATGTTCTTCATTGTAGCTATTGTATCTTCATCAAGGATAGGAAATCCAAAATGTTTTGCATCTCCCCTACCTCCTCCTTTCCCTCTTCCTCCACCTTTATTTCCTCCTCTTCCTCCTCCAATCCTAGGTTGTTCACCACTAACATTATGTACCTCTCCTTTCACGTCTCTGGCCATTCTAGATTCTTTAGAACTAAGATAAGGTTCAAAAATTGGGTTTTTTGGTTCCTCTTCTAGCCCTTCTAGTTTTGGTTCTTCCATCAATGTTAAGCTAAAATACATTTCTTCCTCCTCTTCTTCAGTAGGGATCTCTAGCTCTTGTCCTAGAAGTAGTTCTCCAGTTTAAGATAGGAAAAATACTCCTTGTGTTGGGGATGTAGGATCTTCTTCTTTTATTGTTGATTTGGTTGATGAGGTTGGTGAATTTCTAGGTTTGATTTCATATCTAAGTACCTTAAGAAGTTTATGTTTTCCTACAAATGATGGAATATGAGTTTGAGTGGGTGGTGTGGCATTACGAGGTCATGGTGGGGTGAGTGATGTTGTCGGAGTTAAACTTTTATCTCTACCTACAAATCTACCTCTAGAATATATTTCCCTAAGAATATAATTTTGTTTTTTTTAATAAAAAGAAAATACTCTTATTTACACTTCTGCAGCAACGACACAAAAATGTTTGTCAATTTAATTGTCTTAAATTATTACATGAATTATTGATCAGGATTAGTAAACTAACGAAGTGTAAGTGCACTATATGTTCTAGAAGCCTTTAATTATTCAAATTTAAATGGATAGGATTGAATTCATGATTGAGATTAATCCTATTAAATATGAGCACATTCTTATGAGGATGATGTCTAAGAAATAAATATCAAAAAGAAAACAATCAAAATCTTCATCTAGACAATCAATCTCACACTTGGAAAAAAAAAATAATAAGACTTAATTCATGAAACTCTTCAAATTGTATTGCATCTCTATCATTTTGTTTTGTATGAAAATTGAATCAATACAACACACTCTTTGCATGAAAAAGCCAAAATAAATCAAAAACTTGCTTGAAATGAATCACACTCACTTGAATTTTTAAATCAGCTATGAATACAAACTCTAAATAAATACTCTATTTTACGAAACTAAATCCTATTCTAAGTAGAAAATATTATCAATTTCACTACTACTAGATTCAATCCATATGCCAACGTTATCATTCAAATCCTGTTACAAAATATAACATTAGTACAAAGAAAACATTTTAATAGAAAACAACTAATGATTTGAGTTAAGAGGAAGTTCTAATGAAGAAAATAAAAAATAAATTGAAAAACCTTAATACTTGAGGGGGGCCTCCATAAGTAGATGATTGAAAATTGAAAACAACACTAAGCCATGCAATGAAATAAGAATGATATCTTGTAATTGAATTGAAAACAAAGTTTTTAATTATTGCTCTCGCATAAAATAAGTCACTGTAAATTATCTGCTACGAGGTATTTTATAAGTCCATATCATAAATGTTCAAATCTTAAAATTCAATAACAAAATACTACAATTAAACATAAAAGATAATATCATGAGATTTGCCCACGATTTTCTATTTGAGAAAGAAATCGTGAGGCATGCATATCGTTTCTCACTCACCTACTTTAGCTAACAGAGTGGACTTTTCATTTGACTATGTGACTGGAAGCTTCCTTCACTGATATGGTTCATGCAGATAAGAGTAAATCATTGTACACATCTTTAATGACCTTCACATATATTTCTCACTCCAGCTAGTGCTTCAGAACCTAGCAAACCATGAGCTTAGTAGCATAATCAAATGTTAGTTGCAGGATCACCATGTTTCAATAGCTAAAACAAATATTAGATTAACAATAAGGAACATTGTGAATTTATGAATGAAAAGACAAATGTATACCTACCATGCCATTATTCTCGTTATTTGATGCCCTCGGAGTGGTTATGGTGGTCAAAATCAGGTGAAATGGGTGAAAAAGGTGTAAAAAAGGAAACAATTATGAGGCTCAACAACGACATATCATGTGCCCATCAGGTGAGCTAAGCAAGCGAGAAAGCCCTTACATGTCATCAAATCATCTCACCCTCCATGTCATTTCCCATACATCCATATCACCCTTTTGTACCCCTTATGTCATCAAGATTTTTCATTTTTCATGCTCAATATAAAAACGATAAAAGACATCCCACTTGTTATTTTCTTTATCCTCTAGTTGCAGAGTTATGGTGACTAGCATCTAAATTTTTCATTTTTTATTCCACATCAGCATTTGACTCTTTATCATCTCTAGTTATTGGGTAAATCATAATTCCACATTCCCTTATCCCTTCATTCAAAATGTAAACATGGAGAAAACCCAAAACCTGGAAAGAGAAGTTGAAGTACACGATTCTCATTGCTCCATGGACCATTTGGAGATTCAAATGGACATTCTTAGTCATTCCAATGACTCAAGTAATATTTTCAGAGTTGTTTAGTCTGGCCTTTATCATGTAATTTTCACACATACCTATAATTTCCCCGAATTTGCCAGTTGGTTAGTGTCTTCTGTTGTCCCATAGGGGAGAATATTTTTGAGGTCACTTCGAAGCTAATACACAAAGCTTTTGATTTTCGTACAGTTGAGAATCCAAATAGTTTTTCAAATTAATCCACACTCCTCACTTATAGGTGTTTTTCAAAGAGAATAAGGAAGGTCTGTTTAAACTCATTCTGCCACCAAATTCCCAAATTCCTCCACTTGTAGTGAATTATAAATTAGCCTTATTCTTAAAAATGCATAGAATTTCTTAGTTATAATTTTGTATCTATTGGGAGAAGATGATACTAGGATATTAAGTGAACAATCCCTCGGGCTTTTGAGTTTCATGTTGTATCCAAGTATGGTTTTGGATATCCCTTCCTACCTAGCCAAGTCTATCTTTACTAAATTTCATAACTATGAAAATTTTAGTTTTTTTAGATATCCCTCTATCCTAATCTATTTGTTCTTATATGTACATAATGATAAGTTTAGCCATTTGTGTTTGAATATGTGGGATTCAAAGAATGAAATGAAATTTGTGATTGAATAGACTAGTGTTGTTAGGAAGAAGGAAAATAATGAGGGATTTTCTTATTACTTATCATCATTCATGGCCACTGTATATACTATTTTGAATAATCAATATCCTCCAAGGATATTTCCTGAAACAAAGAGTTTTTGCAACTTTGCAAGGACACCAGAGAGGGGGAATTATATAGTTCTGAAGACTACTCTGTGATAAGACTGTATGGGGCTGAATTACTACCATATCGTCTACCGATATTTTTTCCTATGAGGATATTTTCTCTTGAAGTTATAAGGTAGAGTCTAAATGTTGATGAAGTTAAGTTTGTTCTTGCACACAAAGGATATATTTTTAAGTTACAAATAAATGTTGGGTCATTCATCCTGAATAGTAAACAAACCCTCCTGCAAGTTTAAGAAATTATGAAGGAGCTTAGCTTTGACCAAAGAGAAAAGTGGAAATATGACCCTCATCATAAAATTCCAATTAAAATAGGGGAAATTAGTTATGACCCCTTATTTTCATGAAAGCAAGCTAGAACTTGAAAAAAACCTAGTACAAAATGGTTAATTAGTTACTAAAAAATGGACTAAGATTTCCATATAAATGGCCATTTTCCAGTTAATGACCAATAGTAGCTAATTTACAGTATCTTATAATGCGACCAACCTTTTGTCATATGGAACTCAGTCATTAATTGGTTGTCTCAATTTTATCATCTAGTAGTATATTCAGTCATAAATTTGGTCATTAATTTAGTCATTTAATACCAGATATACACCAAAATATATTACTATATGATCATCTGAGAAAATCAATTAATGACCAAAGAAATATGACTAATTTTTCGTTGTGTTATAAGATACTGTAAATTAGCTATTAATAGTCCTATATATGAAAAATTAGTTGTCATTTGTAATCACAAATTTATCATTTTCAGTATTCATTTATCGCTTTTTGGTAATTTCATATTCATTATATAAACAACAAATTTACTAGTTTATATTCATTTCATTTACTTTAATTAATAACGATTATGAATGACTAATTTAATATTATATTCATTTTATTTGTGTTCATCATTAATCAATATGAACTATTAATTTAGTAGTTTTAGATTAATTTTATATATTCATTAGTAGTCAACATAAATTAATTAGTATGATTTTGTGACGAAATAAAAAAAAATGTCATACAATGCACATTCTCATCTAATGTGAAAACATAAAGTTACATATATTTATTACAATACTAAATAATATCAAATACAACTATAGATCATTTCAACGATGTAAATTAGATTATATAAAATTTCAACTATTACAATACAAGTTTTCAACTTAATATTGGTTGGACTACAATTCACAAATGAAATAGTGCTTCATCACTTCAAAACATTATCATTATTTTGCCAAGGAATTATATGTCAATTCACCAACTCTAAAGACTTGACCGTCAATCTGTATGTGTGCGTCTCTTGCAAGAGATTGGTTGTAACTACATCCCTAGATTGGTTCTCTTCTCTCTCTTTCTGCGTTTTTCACTCTAGCGTTATTGTTCTTTTTCTTGAATTCCTACATCTTACCATCAATATTGAGTTCATCTTCTGAAAATGAAAGAATATACAATGTAGAGTATAATACATCAAAGATGATGAACATTGGAATATAAACTAAAGTAGACTATAAAGAATTTATACGACATATACCTCAACATCAATAATGGAAATGCCATTTTTTCCCTAGAAAAGTAAGAAATTCAAACAAGTTTTCTTCAGTTGGGCAATAATTTTTAGTTGGGCGATAGTGACCACTATGTGGCTAGATGACATGTATAAACAAAGAAAATAAAATGTTACCATAGAAAATAACACCATAGGAGATTAGTATTCAACCTTCATGAAAATATTAAGCACAATGATACCAAGTAAGTTACATGCTAAGAATATCAGACAGTAGATAACTTGCGAAAAAAATGGGAAAAAAAAAAAAAAACCAATGTAAAAAATCTCTTTATTTCTTGTCCTAAAAGAGTCACGTTCCTTAAATTCAGAGATTCTTTTGCCCACGATAAAAACTCTTTTCTATTATGACCTATGTTTTTAGGATCATGAGATTGATATAACATCATACTGGATTGTGGAGAAAAAATTATTCAACTTTCCAAGGTGAGTACCTCACTTGGTTGAATAAAGGTGCTAGCTATGAGCAGTGTCAAAACCTTAGGGAATCAAAACATTTTGGCCCCTCACAATCATACCCTATAGTTGTGTCCTATAATATTAATCATATTATACTATTTAATTATAAAATTATGACTATCATATAATAATTAGTTTGAAATTGCGTTTTGACTATTTATGTATACATGAAAATACTCGAAAAATGTACTTTTTGTGGCTAGTTAATTTTGAGTGAATCTAAATACACAAGAAATATGGTGCTTAAAGGTGTCTCTAGGGTTATCTACTCATGTACCAATTAACCCATGTCCTCTACTACTTTTGGTGAAGTCCTCTTTGAGGATTTCCAATGCCAATGCAATGGAAATTTATCCTGGATGTTTTTACGAGCCAAAGGGAAGCTCCATAGGTAACAGCCAATAAGTAGCCTCAAATATATTATTGGGGGCCAAAATGTAGTAATTATATGACAAGCCAAGAAGCCTTGCATGTTAATCATCTTCCCTTTAATACTAATTAATAATTTCATTGCATGATCACGTAATACTGGAGTGTCAAGTAGGGACATTTAAAGTTAGTCACCCATCAATATCAACTTTGAGAGTGCTTAGTAGTTACTAACTCCCTATTACACACAGTAGATCGCCAACTTCAAGGACAGCGATATAAATATGATAAAAATGAAATTAAAAGGAATCCTAGGAAGTCAAATGCAAGTAATCTTGAATCAAGAAAATACTAAGCCCTTCACATTCAAAAGCCATTCTTAGGCACCAAAATAGAAAATCCTTCCATTGTATCATTTTCACCTTTTATTTAATTTCCTACATTGAGAACACAACTTTCAGAAGAAAAAAATCATTGAAAAAGGTCTCAAAATCCTAACAAATGCTGTAGTGACTGTCATATCAATTAAACAAAAAAGAAATTGTTTGATATACTTTTCACACGCGGAAGAGATCGAATAATATGAAGCTTTCTCATCCCTTGGTCCTAATCAAATTGTAATATGCGTGTTCCAATCAAGTAATCACTTTATCTCTAAGATAGTTAAGAGATCACTTTGGAGAAGGGCTTCTAGAACCACTAGGATAGTAAAAAGGGAATCAACTAGGAGGAAAATGAAGCACTTTAGTGGGTGCCCCAAAATATGGGATAGTAAAAAGGGAATTAACTAGGAGGAAAATGAAGCACTTTAGTGGTTGATACAAAATATTTGAAGGCAAGTGAAAATGATTTTATACTCCCTCCATGTAATTTAAAATAGAAACCCTTAAGTTGCATCTCATTTATTTTCCACCTTTTTGTAATTTGTAATTCTTTGAGAAGGAATAGAGCAATCATAAATATTCTCATGAAAGAGGACTCTTCCTAATCCTAATAAGTTGGGTTGTAACAAATCAACAGTTTCATGTAGTGAATAAATCTTACATGGTAGATTCCAGTGATTGAAAGGACAAATTTATTCTTAATCTCATTACAACAAAGACAAATTCAAACCTAACTAGTAGGGATATAACAAATCAAGAATTTCATGTAGTAAAGAAAACTTACATGGTGGATCCCAATTATTTGCAATGAAAACTTTATTCTTGATCTTATTACAACATAGATAAATTCAATACTACATACATATTTCCTTATCTAGGACAAAATTTGAACATGTTCCAAGATTTCATAGAAAATATAATGATACAATTTACCTGTAGGAAGTGAGAAATCTAAATGATATGATTTATCTGTAGGACATGAGAAATCTATCTACATCTACCACCCGACGCTAGACAACAACATTATTGAGACACCATATCATGGTACTAGAATCATGTAGATAGATAGTGTTATAGAGATACATTGCACCACCTATTCAACACTACCTTCAAACTTCAAACTCATGAATTGATGTACTTCAGTAGCAAATTCTAGTGAGATATCATTAAATACAACCCGTCAAAAGCCATTTATGATAGTTTTCATTGCCTTCTCTAGCTCTACCCCCCTCTATAAATAGAATAACTAATCTTTGCCAATTTTTGAGGTAATTGCTTCATGTTCAACACGAGATGTTGGGTTATTCACCTAGAAAAAGTTGTAAATATTATATGCATAATGGAAACAAGCACACAATTCAAGGTTTCTCCTAAAGTCTCTTGCCTGAATTATAAAACACCGTATATTTAAAACTACCTACCCAAGATCCCACTTGAGAATTCAAAATGTTGCAAATAGGAGATGTCTTAAACAATATCGACTATTTAATTGCATAATCACACTAAACTAGACAAACCTTTACAATGTTGGAAAGTTTGAAAAAAAAGGAGTTGGAATATTATAGTTACTTCAAGATAGATATAGCTACCTGAAATGTAACTTCCATATAACATTAGAAATAGCCTTTTTCAATCATTTAAGAGACTACCTTTTTTATCTTGGCTTAATAACTTAATACTTTACCGAAAATAGCAATAGTTTTGAATTAGTTCTATTCACCAACCAAGGGGAAATTTTAAACCAGTGTGAAAATGCTTACTCATTCCCTTGCCATATTTCTGATATTTTATTTGTGTGCGGATCTAAGCTAGCTGTAAAGTAACTTCTACACATTTGACAATTTTAAATGTAAAAAGTTACCCACACTGAAGTTATATGATTAACATATGCACAATAAGATACAATATGCATCAGCTGTAAGTGATATGAAGTTTACATGTTATATTAAGACAAACGTTTTCTGATATAAGCTACGTGTAATGTAACTTCTATATATTTGATAATTTTAAATGTAAAAAGTTACCTACACATATTTGACAGTTTGAAATGTAAAATATTACCCACACTAAAGTTATATGATTAACATATGCACAATAAGATACAATGTGCAGCAATTATAAGTAATATGAAGTTTACATGTTATATTAAGACAGCTGTTTTCTCATCTAAGCTACGTGTAATGTATCTTCTACATATTTGACAATCTATAAATGTAAAGAATTAACCAAACTAAAGTTATACCATTAACATATGCACAATAAGATACAATATGCATCAGCTGTAAGTAATATGAAGTTTATATGTTATATTGAGTCAAATGTTTTCTCATCTAGGCTATGTCTAATGCAACTTCTACATATTTGCCAATTTTAAATGTAAAAAATTACCCAGACTGAAGTTATACAATTAACATATGTGCAATAAGATACAATAACATAAGTTTTAAGTAATATGAACTTTACATGTTACATTAAGACAAATATTTTCTCATCTAAGCTATGTGTAAAGTAACTTCTACATATTTGACAATTTTGAATGTAAAAAATTACTAAGACTAAAGTTATAAAATTAACATATGTACAGGAACCTAAAACCTTAACCAAGGCACTAACTAGAACTCCGCATATTTTCACCTGTTTAATCCACTTCCATTCAAATCAAGCTGAGTGGCCACTGCTTCTGGTTGAGTGGATCAATGTTTATAAAGCCATAGAGTTAACCATATATCTACAACTGCAAAAGTGTGATATATCAGAATGGGTATATTCACACTAACTGAGACCCATCTCTCCACACATAAACTATTCAAGCCCATCAAAGCAAGAAAATTGCAGAAGCATGATGGATTTGGGGTTTTAAACGAGAGATCCAATGTAGGGAGGAAACCTCCAAGAAAGGATTTCGTGAAGTCTAATCCAGACTGCCTTTCTCCCACCCCTACAGATCTATCTCAACAAATCCACATAGTTTGGACTTCAGTGACCTTTCACCAATTACCCCATTACTGAAAAGTTGTTCATAGCTCCCAAAATTTGTGAACATCCTTTATCCCACCCCTACAGATTTATCTCCAAATATCCATATAGTTTGGACTTTAGTGGCTTTCACCAATTACCCCATTACCAGAAAGTTGTTCATAGCTCCCAAAATTTGTCAACATTTGAACCCTGCCGAGATACATTTGTGAACATCCTTTAGACGACCCCTGCAAATCTATCTCTAGATATCCACATAGTTTGGACTTTAGTGGCCTTTCACCAAGTACCCCATTACCAGAAAGTTGCTCATCGCTCCCAAAATTTGTGAACATTTGAACCCTCCCAAGATACTTCCTAACCAAATCAAGATAGTCATAACTTGTGAACATTTTATTTGAAACCAACACTAAACTTGAAATGAAAAAGAAAAGAAATATTTATAATGGAAACAATAAAAAAATATTTATAATAAAAAAAATAAAAACTATAAATTGTAATTAAGGTTAAATGATTTTCTTAATAAGATATTTTTATTTTTGTGTTAGAGGCTAAATTAAAAAGAAAGAAGTTAAAAGTGATATGGGGATGAGTGTAAACATTTAAATATTGGCTCAATTAATAATAAAAATTAAATTAATAAAAATAATAAAATTCAATTTGTTATATTTTTATTTTGTTATTAACTTGTGAATAGGCTTTGCTACAATACCATGAGCCAATACTATGGCTCATCAATACCACAAGCTCAAAAACCATAACTTATTTCACAGCCAAAATATTTTATAACAATATGACAAGATTCTTAATCATGGATATTCACCCCCACTTTACCATAGATATTGTTAACTTGTAAAAAATGGGTCAATATCATGGGTCAATACCACATGCCCAAAAACCATAAATTATTTCATAATCAAAATATTTTATAACAATATCACAAGATTCTAAACCATGGATATTCACCCCCACTTTTCCATTGATATTATGAGCTTGTTAATAGTCTTTGTTATAATGCCATAGCTTATCAATGCCAGGTGCCCAAAAATCATAACTTTTCTTACAATCAAAATAATTTATAACAATATGACAAGATTGCTAACCATGGATATTCACCCTCACTTTACCATGTATATTAACTTGTAAATAGGCTTTGTTACAATATCATGGACCAATACCATAACTTATTTCATAGAAAAAATATTTTATTTTAATTTAATTTTATAGCATTTTTTTATGGAATCTAAAAGCGAAAATGTTACAATTTGAGATATATCTAAACCCTCTATCCTCACAACTACTAAAAATATTCCCATAGAAATTAAATTAATGTTTTAATAAAATTAATCTAAGATGGATCTATGTTGGTTAACCATATAGATCCATATTAGCTAAATATATGTAAAGAACCAGCATATATCTAGCTTAGCTAAGGAGATGATAGCAAGTAAAGTGACTAGCAATAATAAATGAAATATAGTGCATGATTTTTTTAATTTTTTCATTATTTTATTTTCTTTGACATGATTGATCCAAAATATAGGTTTAATATTTTACAACCAATTAAGTTTTTTAATTTAGATGATTTCTTAAACACAATACAATGTGATCAAATTTAAGAGAGAGTTATGGTTTGAGGGAGAAGGAGAGAGGGAGGGAAATAGTGAAAAAGTTGGAGGGCAGAGAGAGAGAGAGAGATATGGGGGTGAGAGAAAGGGAGAGAGTGAAAAATTTGGAGGGCAGAGAGAGAGAGAGAGAGAAAGGGTGATGGGGAAGAGAGAGAGAGTGAGGTGGGAGAGAGGGAGTGAGAGCAAGGAAGAGAGAGAATGATAGACGGAGAGACACAAAGAGAGAGATAGAGTTGAAGGGGGAGAGAGAGGGAGGAAAGAACAAATACATAGAGATATAGAGGTGGATATAGAGGTATAGGGAGTGAGAAGGGAGAGACGGAGAGAAAGTGAGGGAGAGAGGAGAGGAGGAAAGAGAGAGAAGAGAAGAGGAGCAAGATAGGGAGAGAAGGGGAAGGGAGAGAGATGGAGGCATAGAGATGGAGGGGAGAGAGAGAAGGAGATGGGGAGGGAGTTAGTGATAGAGTTGGACAGGAGAGAGAGAGAGGGAGAGTGATTGGGGGGAGAGATAGAGGGAGGTGGGAGAGAAGGGAGAGAGGGGAAGGAAGAGAGAGATGAGGAGAGAGAGATGGAATTGAAGGGGGTGGGATATGGAGGGAAACATAAAAACATAGAGGGATAAAGGTGGAGAGAGAGAGAGGGTGTGCCAAGGAAGCCATGGAGAGAGAGTGAGGCAATAGAGAGAAGGAGAGATATATAGAGGGAGAGAATGGGAAGAGAGAGAGAGGGAGAAAGTGAAGAGAGGAAGAGGGAGAGTGTGTATGTTTGGCAGGTGATGGAATAAAAAAGCGACACAAATACAAATATACATATTATATAGTATTATATAACCAATATAGATCCAACTTAACCTGAGGTCTATTAAATGCTGAGAGGGATCCAATATCTTGAGGTGCAAACCTTTCCTCAAGTTTTGCACCAAAAAAAGAAGTTTTCACCTCGAGAGATTGGATACCTCTCGATGCTTGATAGATCCAGGGTTAAGATGGATCTAGGTTAATTAGTATGAAATTAAAGTAGTTTCTATTTGATATTATAGTCTCAAACGTTAAAATTTCTCTTCAAATTAATTTGAAATTCGAAGTAGATTCAATGAACAACTTTTTTAAAAATACATTAAAAACAATATTTTTTTACTAAAAAATATATTTTTAAAATTACAAATTATTAGAGATAAATATTGAAAAGTTGGCTCAGTTATACACCATGTGAGGATGAAGAGGCATTTAAGGAATGATAACCTTTAAGCCAATCTATAACAACCTTTCAATCTTCTATCACTTGTAAGTTTAAATTGCTTGACACAATTAAAATGACTAAAATAAACAACTAATTCATATTATTGTAGTACTTATTAGGTAGTCGTATTTTTGTTCATAAACTAAATTATTCATTCATGTTAGTCATTTTTAGGTGTATTACTTATTAGCTAGTCATATATTTTAACCTGTGACTAAAATAGTGATTTATGTTAGTTGTTTTTAGTTGGCTCTTAAGATTGCTCATTTTTGGCAGATTTCACTTGGAAAAGTTATGGTGACTAACTTTTTAGTCACCTACTCACTAATTTATCATTTTCTACTAGTGAAATGGAAAATCAAGAAACATGGATAAGAAGAAAAAAGCAGTACATAGTAGAACTTCAAACCCCTATAGTGAGGGAGAAGACCTTGAAGAGAAATATACCTAAAAAATGGATCTTGAGATAGAAGACACACAATTATATAAGAGAGAAAAGTTTCGAAGAGACGAAGAAGTAGAGGTACAAGTGAAATTCATAGAGGCTCCGTCAAATCACTAGGTTTTAAAATGAAGTTGGAAGACCTAGAGTGCTCTACCTCCTCCTCTATTTCCACTGATTTGGAAACATTCTCAATTGAAGAAACTCCCTCCACCACAAAAGTGTTACAAACGAATTATCAAAAAATTGAATAAATAAGTCATAAGGTGAGAAGCAACATGGAAACTCAACTAGCAGCACAAGAAAATCCAACTTATCAAACATGCCTACTCTTTGTTAAGGATTTATAAAGGAACCAATTAAAATTATCCCTCATGCATCCAGCTGTTCAGAATCTTCCTTCGGGACATGATTTTTAAATGTTTTCTATCCACAAATGTAGTTGACATTGCACTGCCTGACAAGATTAATTTGCATAGACAAGTAGGGTAAACGATCTATATAAACCTAAGAAAAATATCTTTGATATTAAGTAACTCATAAAGTATTTTGGAGAAAGTTTAAAATCAGCTAAAGCAAGAAAAGGAAAATTCTAGAGAACTGCATATTCAAAATCAGGAGTATAAGAAGCTAATTTTTAAATTAGGAATAGATATAGAGAACATGGAAGCTATATTAACCCTATTACAAAACACAAAATTTGAGGTGCATTCATTAAGGAAGAATTTGAAAATTCCTAGGATTGAGCACATTCAAACAATTGAACTAGAATGGGTTGAGAAAGAGAAGGAAGTGTTGATGAGAGATTTAGTGGATGGAAATAAATAAATTATAATTTTGCAGGAACAACTGTAGAGCTTATAACAATCAATGAAAAACCATGTTTTCACTATTGTGGTTCCAAGTGAGTCAAATTACCCCTCAAAGAATCTTACAAAATTTATGCCATAAGTTATAATTTCAAAGGTTGAACTAATGAAAATTCAAGACATCCTAACTCAAGTAAAGGAGCAACTTGATATCAAGCAGAGGAAGCTAAATATAGCAAAAGAAAACAATGATCAAATGGCCACCCACAACAAGGGATCACAAGTTGAGATTAAGTTAAAAACCAAATTGAAGGGCAATATCTCTCTAATTGAAGCTAGACAAATTGTTTGGGATGATATCATCCAAGAGGTCTATTATATATGGGCTTATATTCATATAATTTCTCAATAGAAGATTATGATGAAAGCATTCAGCATGTGAGACAAATGTATAGAAAAAAGCAGTGAAGGCTAAAAATATGATCAAATATTTAAGTGGAAAATCTTCAACTGAACTAAGGGAAATAAATATCACAGACATAGTGAGAGTAATTATGGAAATAAGTAAAATGAATGAGAAAAAATTTCTTTATGTTTAGGTTGAGAACATATTAAACGAGGTTTAGAAATTAGTATCTTTGTTTGATTCAAAATTTGATGAGAGGACTAGAGTTGGTTTATCTAGCTGTTGGGACCAACAATAAAATATTCTTTCTTGGGAACTATATGAAATGGAACTAGTGGTTGTTAAAAGTAGAGAGGATGAAGCATATGAAAAGACTATAATTGTAAAGAGAAGAACTATAGTGAATTATTTGAAAAGGGAATTACGACTTCTTTGGCTGATGAAGACACTATTTTTTTCAAAAATTGATTATACAAAGATTTAAAATTTGAAAGTTTCATTCCAGAAAATGATCTAGTCTCAACACCTAGGAGAAGTAGTTTGGAGGAAATGTGAAAGGTTGATTACTACTATGGAAGGAGAAGTTCAAATAGCGAAACAAAGCACCAATCCTAAAAAATAATGTTCCACTAGTCACTTGACTTCACAAAAATGAGGAAAATTCATTTTGTAACATTATAAAATAAATTTTAGTTACAAATATTTAAGTATTTATAGAAGTTTTGAAAGTTACCTCTGTAAATTATTTTGATCTAATATTTGAAAGACATGAAAACCCGTTGAAAATAGTTCATATTTTTCACATTTTGAGTACTTGTGTAATCATTTTGGCTTCCTTTGGAGAGAATAATAAAAGTCACCACATTGATTCTAGTATATATCGGTACTTGCAGTATTTTTTTTTTTCTCTTATGAGTAACGTGAACCCATTTTGGAAGTTGAGGAGCTGAAGGAAGATCCCAAGAAGGTGGGGATGGATTTTCATCCTTGCTATCATCATCTAAAGAAGGAATATTTTCAGAAGTAAAAGAGATAAAGAGAGGTGCCACATCTGTTGAACTAGGCTCGTAGGCCAATATATTTTCATCTAACTTTACATCTCTTCTAATGATAACATTTTTGGATTTAGGTTAAAGAAGTCTATATCCTTTGACATCTTCATAATATCCAACTAAATACATTTTTCACCCTTAGGCTCTAAGGCTTTATGGTTTTCATCTGGAATATGGGCTCATGCTTCACTTCCAAAAACACGAAATTGACTTACAACGGCTTTAATTGAGCTCCATGCTTCTTCTGGAGTGATATTATTTAAAACCTTAGTAGGAGTGCGATTTACTATGCAATTTTCACAGTTAACTATTTCTTCCCAAAAATTAATACTAAGTCCTTTAGATTGAAGCATACAATTAGCCATTTCCTTTAAGGTATGATTCTTCCTTTCAGCTACACTATTTTATTGTGGAGTATATGGAACAATATGTTGCAATTGAATTCCATGGTCAGTGCAAAAGTTGATGAATTTCTCGTTAACATATTCTACGCCATTATTAGATCTTAGCATTAGAATTTGATGTCCAGATTGTTTCACAACAAAGGCCTCAAAGGACAAGAACATGCTAAAGACTGACTCTTGAGTTTTAAGAAGTATACCCAAGTGCATCTGGAGAAATAATCAATGAAATTTAAGAAATACTTGTGACTAGAGGAACAACTGGAATTGGACCACATAAATCACTACGCAAAATTTGTAAGGGGGTTGGGGCGTGCCAAGAGGCATGATTTTCAAAACTATCTGGTTGATTTTTTCTAAGTACACATCCAGAACGAAAACCATCTCTATAGGATACCATAGGAAGACCTGTGACCATATTTTCTTTACATAGATTTTGAAGGGAGCGATAGTTTAAGTGACCAAATTGCTCATGCCAAAGTTTGCTCACTTCATCGTTATGAGCAACAAATACCGAAGGAATATTTTATGACCCTAAGTTGTTAAACTTATAAAATCTTGTAGAATCATCAACAATGCTAGTAGCTAAAATCTATCTAGGATCTCTTAGGTCCTTAATTACAACATCATGAGGTCAAAATTGAATGGTTTTACCTTCACCTTAATAATTTATTTGATATACAGATATAAGGTTACAGTATAGGGTAGGAACACATAATACATCATTAAATTGACCATTATCTAGATGAACATTTCCAGTCCCTACAACACTAAGAGATCTATCATCACCAACATATATATTTTTAGTGTTACAATAATTTAAAGAAAAAAACATGGCTTTGTTTTTTGCCATGTGATAAGAAGCTCCAGAATCAATGAGCCACTCATGAGAGTGAGAAGAAGAAGGTACATTTAGTGCATAACGAGACCGAGATGTTTAATAACCACATGCAGAAAGTGTTATTCCTGAAGATGAAGTCAAAGTTGAAGAGTGCTCCAAATGGATGTTATGCTTCTTCATTGTTGCTTCCAAAGCTTCCATCTTCTTAAAGCGTTTGGATTCTAAGTGGCCAACGCGATTAAAAAAGTTGCAATGTCTATCAGTCTTCTTCCCTTTGTTTTTATTTTCCTTATCATTTTCTTGAGTTGATTTTTCATTTTAAGACTGAAATGGATTGGGACCCTTGTTTGGTTTAGGACCATTCTTTTTAGGGTGTTGCCCCTTAGGATTCTTTGAACTTGGTTGTTGTTGGGCTACTAAGAATTTCTTAGAAGGGTTTCCAGTATTAAGAAGACCAAGATGTAAGAGCTTTTATTGTTCTCTTATTAAAGAATCACAAAAGGCATCAAAAAAGGGGGACTTGTAGTATTGTCCCTAAGAAATAAAGGTTTCTCTAGTGGAATAGAAGGTGGAAACAAACACAGAGTAGGTTGGTCCTAACTTAGTAAGAATGGAATAGATAAGGCTACCATCTTCCTTCGCCTTCCAAGAGAAGTCTAAGGGTCTTGAACTTGGAAAATAACCCTTCAATGTAAGAAAAAATATTTGGGTCCAAAGTAAGAAACTCATTTTCGAGTTGATGGGCTTGAATTTAATTTTTAATTCCAAAGTTAGTACTGATATTTTTCATTGTTTCATTGGGGGTATCAATTTCTATGATATGGAATCTAAAGTCTAGAGAAATAGAAAACCCTTTCAATCCACATGCTTGATCTTGCTTATTTTCCCATTTGGCTTGTTTATCTTCATCTTGAGGTTTATACTCTTAGACTAAGGCTATTCTATAAAGACCTTTACTCCTAAGTCAATCCACCATGTAGGATAGCCATTGGAAGTAGTTGGTGTTGTCAAGAATAACTAGGCATGGACTTTCCATTTTAAAAGAAACACAAGCTTTATATGTTGAAACTAATTATTTCAATGGAAAGAACTCAAAAAATTAGGCCAATTAAAAAAACAACAGCTCTCAAAATAGCTTCTGGATGAAGAAGTTATGGCTTTTTTGACAAAAAGTTGATGAAGATGCCAACAAACCACGTGAATGTTTGGAAGTTGATGATAATGTTATATTTAAAAAAAAATCCCCCCCTTTTCCAAACTTAATCTAATTAGTGCACTTTTAAAAAATGATTACTTTCTGTAACCTAGTTTTATAAATAAGTGAAAGTCATTTTTACAATGTTATCTTATGAACTATCCACTAAATTGTAACTTAAATAAAAAGATAAAGTGACTTTAGAATTATAAATGACTCAATTTTTATAATGGGTGAGAACATTTCTACATAAAATAACTTTAAAACATAAGTTACATGTTTGTTTTGAAAAAGTAACTCAACAAAAGAAAGACTTGAACCCGAAACCTCTTTTCTCATAAACTAACCTTAGACTAAGTGAGCTAGTTTAAAAGATTAGTAATTGTTGGAAAGGAGGAAGGGTTTTTCTTTTCTTTTTTTAAACTAAATCTTTGGGGTGCGTGCTTACTTGAAAAACCCCCTTTTGCCTAAAAAGAACAAACTAACAAGCAAAAGTATCCAAATTTTATAGGTTAAAGTTAGATTTGGTTGCAAACTAAACATTTTCCTCAATGTTTCTGATTTTTTGAGATCACATTAAGGCACAATGGAAAAGAGCATACACATGAGAAAAATCATTTCTTTTTGTTTCTGGTTTTCCTAGATCACACAAAGTTGTGGGAAAAAGATCATACGCAGAAATGAAAAGTATAGATCCAGTAATGAAAAAAATTGTATATCACTATAAATCAAAATAGACAAAGAGATAAATAACTATAACTACAAATAAAGACTACATAGCTCAAGATCTTAAAAATAATGTAGCTAAGGTTAGCAGAAACCTTTTCGTGTGAAATGAAAGGGGTTCCTCATTGTAACAGATGCTCTTAACACAATAGAGTAGTCCTCTTGGCCTGAAAGAGGTCATAAACAATAGATCTAGGAAATGAAAGTCAGACGCATTTATACCGATTTCAAATTTGGATCACCAACAAGCGGGACCCTTGAATGGCTCTGATACCATGTAGGAATTTATAGGGTAAGTTCCTTGGATAGAAAAATAAAGGACACCACTAAAAAATAGATCACTCATCAGTACACCAGTATTCTTAACGTGGTTAAAAACCTCAAAGAGGGAAATAGTCTAGGGCCTAAGCCAATGTGACCACTTTAGGGAATTTATTAATGGAAAAGTAAGAAAATTTACATAAGCTTCTTTCATGAACGGTCACCGGACAAATTACTCCTTAAGCTCATTAAATAGAGATCATGGACCAATGATGTTTTAATCCATGGCTCAAGTATCAATAATACCAAGGAGAGAATGAACCATTACATCACTTCATCTCTAGAACATATCGTGATCATTAGATTGTAAGTTACAAAAAGTACATACTAAAGAAACACACTTTACCTAACTACACACTAGACCAAGTTGTACTTAATTATTATCTATGTGTCAGAATATCCTAACAGCAACAACGCCCTAATGGGACTCATTCTTGTGGTGTAATAGTTCCCTAACGAACCCTAGTCTTATGGTGTAACATTGCCCTAATGGGCCTCATTCTTGTGGTGTAATAACACCCTAATCAACCTTATTATTATGGTGTAACAATGACCTAATGGGCCTCAATATTGTGCTATAATAACACCCTAATAGGCCTCAATTCTTGGGTATGACAACAACCTCTTTGGGCCTTGTTATATATGATATGAGCAAAAAGTATGATAGAGATATGAACAAGATTATGAAAGAGATATGAAGAAAAAAATTTGGAAGCTATTTGATTGCCTACTACATATGTTTCTCATGATATAAAACGCAATGGATGTTCGTACTGATGAAATGTTATTTTTCTTCATGAAACTCCATATTCTAATAGGAAGTAATTATTGAAGGTTGGTAGCTAGGGCATCAACTTGTGACCTCCTTGAGGAAAAATTTGGCCAATATAATGCATCTAGAGCTCCATAGCTGAGAACTATTTCTTCCGTTGTTGCACAGTAGGAATCCATAACCGAGAATTATTTCTTCCATTGTTTCTTCCAAATTAGATTGATTTTACAACGTAAAAGGAAAGGATTGTGTGCCTAAAATAAATGCACACTGGGACAAGTAATTACCAATTAAATAATATACAACTTGAATTAATCAGATTCACCAAGAAATGAAGCATGGGTGTGAATTTAAGTGAAGCAAAGAAATTTTGGTATGCTTCACAAAAATGCACACCCAACCTTCATTTCAAAGCCAAATTGAATGATTCCACTGGGATAGTATTTATTTACACATAATTAACATTAATACAATTAAATATTTTTTATTTTTCACATTTATGTTTTTGTTCTTCAAGAATACTCCAATTTTCATGGATTTGATAGGGTAAAAGGCAGGGTTTGTGTGGCTATTGTTGCTGCAACAAACACTCTCCAAAATTTTGCCTATACTTGAATTTTGGAGCCTACTATGGACCTTTCAATCAGTCATTCCATAGTCACTTCTTTGTTAGTTAATGTTTTGTTATGTCTTTGAGCTACTTTATTAGATTATAAGTGTTGAAGTCACTTGCTCACACATGCTTAGCCCATAATGAATTCATGAGTGCATTCCTTCATGCAAGCTTGAATAAGCATATCAAAATCCACCAAGACAGTTCATGTGAAATGTTTAATTCATGACCATTGTTAGTGTGCATTTTCATTAAGATTTTCTCACTTTTGGCCGCGTTGTACTTGTATTTCAGTGAGTTTTTCAAATTGTCGCTTTTGTGCACCTCCACTTTGGCGAGTGTTGTTTTCGTGTTTATTACTGTCACTTTTTCTTTATTTCACTTTAATTAGTGCCTTTTTCATGTTATCTTCACTTTCAAATGTGTCTGTTTCATCATCGTTCGCATATCACAAGTGTCGTTCGCAATTCTCTTTTCATATATAAAATGTTTTCTTTTGGCTTGGGAAGTTTTCTATTATCATGTAAGTAGAATTTTGGTTTGTTTTAGGGGGTAACCATGGTGCTAATGAGATAGTATTACCATGTAGACATGTTTTACACTAATTCAAAAAGTTTCATGCATTGTCACACAAGTGTCATCACTTTCGTCGCAAAGTGTATGTTTTGTCTCGCACTTGGAGAGGTATGGTGCATGTTGTCACATTAAGGGCATCACGATGTTCTTGCTTTTTAGTGATCAATTTTTTGTCATATATTATTCTGATTGTGTGATTATTTTATAGTTTTTTCTCTACTCACTTGAGCCTAAGTGATCACACACTTAGCCTTATCCAAAAAAAATTGTTCCCAGGAAACTTGACTTCACTCATCGTTCCTGAACTACGCATTGTGCAATCTCAACCCTCAATCCCTAATCATGCCTCCTGGTACTACACACTACACAGTATCAGTTCTCATTCACAGCCCTTGATCTCTAGAACTATGCAATCCTTACCTCTATGTACACTTCTCTACGCACTACGCAGTCTTAGGCATCAAGCCTCAACCTTGAGCTCTTGAACTGCACAACTGATAAATCACCTCGTCTCTTTCCCTCATCAACTCCACATTAGTAAACTTCAATTTTCAAGCCTTAATATTAAGGCCTTGAACCACTCAACTGCATAATGTTCCAACATGTTCTCCTGTCTAAAATGTGCATTGGGCAACTCCATCTGATTCACAACCCTTTGGACTGAAGATATGAATAACAAAGCATATCTCTCATGAATAAAAATTATTGGATACATATTTAAATGCAGAAAAATAATAAAGAAGGACATATTGGTACTCCCACATCATCATGCGATCCATGTCATGACTATCATGTCATCTCTCATTGTGAGTCTTCATTTTCCACATCATTTGTGGATTATGTAACTTCAATATTGGAGAAATGTAATGTAAATTTGAGCTCCAAGAGTCATCCATGTAATACGAAAGGTCATGTAGGAAGTTGAAAGGTTATTGAGAAGTCAAACAGTGAGGAGGGTAGTCCAAGAGTCACAAGGGAGGTGAATGGTCACCCCATTCATTATATATATACCCTCATTTCCCTTGTAAAGGAATTTTCAACTTGTCTCCTCCTACCATGAATTAGAGAGGAAGATAGTTGTTTTGGAGGAGTAAGTGACTTCTCTAATGCTCCACTTTTAGAGCTAGTGGTGTTCACTGCCTTGACGTATTGTGGAAATTTTACTTAATTCAGAAGCTCTTTGAGAAAACACGCTTTCATGCATATGTCATGAATATTGTAAGACTATTAGTTGAATTTTTATGATGTATGTTATTATCATTTGTACTGTGGAAATTCAACTATTTTTGTGGCTTTGGTACCTATCTTGTTGAAGGTGTGTTGTGTTTTCTTTAACATTCATTGCTTCCTTGTGAACTATTTCTCTAGTTGATAAATGATTCACTCATATGTATATGATTGTGTTCCTTTCCTATATTAGTATTATTACTTTCCTTTAAAGGGCCCACCTTTTTATTCCCTTTTGGGAGAAGGAACTTGATACTTTCCTCAACTAAACATTTCATAAGGCATACTCACTTGTTGATATGAACATATTTCTGTATTACTCTCTTCTGTTAAACTTTGTAGCCAAGGAAAACCTAAAATACATGGAATTTAGTATGATACTCCAGATGGAGCTCCTCCTCCAAATGGTGTGAGGTCTAATTGTGACTTCACATCGGGGATACCCCCTTGCTTGATGAATTTCTAGCACCATCAACAAAATGGTGCTAGAAGGGGGGCCATATGACAAGTTTTGCCTATTGAGCCTATTTTAAACCCCTTATATGAAATGGCTCTTCCTCAAATCATACTCCCGGGGTGTTTTTCAATCCCCGATGATAATCTCCAAGAATTGTCTCAACTTAAGTTTGAAGGTTAGGTTTATGCATCCATTGTCAAGAATTCACCTCTTTTCCTTAAGTTTTGTGAATACTACGAAATTGACTTTGACGATGTGGCTTGCATTTTTTTTCCTCACACATGAAGGTTGAGTTAGTCGATGGTGTTAAACTCTACCACCTGCTTCCATTCATTCTCTTGAGCACCTCATAAAGGATCTTCATTTAGAATTTGATAAGTATGATTACCAACATGTTTATAAAAGGATTAATCATCTAAGAATGAAGCCTAATTAATCAATTGAGGATTTTTCTAATCGATTCGTTCACCTCTGTTATGAATTTCCTAAAGAAGACACAGATTGGGATTTCTTCAAACAAAAGTTTGAGTGTTTGGTTCATACCTCTTTACACAATAAATATAAACCTCTTGATGTTCTCCTTCCCCAAGTCTTGTAAGCCATGAGACACTGCTAATTCTGGAGGAGGAACCCGTTATTCCCCTTTTTCCTTTCCATCCTCCTTTTCCAATATCAATCGGGGTACCTCCATGTGTTAACACTGAAGTTGGAAATCTGCGAATTAGATCACCGATCCATCTCTTCAAGCTTCATTCACCTCTCATGATTCGGATCCAATGGAGGAAACCTTGAAATAGCTCATGGAAACAAGGATGAAGACTAATCCTTTCATTCCTGAAGATGACGTTAGCTCTCTTAAGGTCAATCTTGAATTTGGTTCCACTATAAACGTTACCTATTCAAGGGAAATCTACGATTCTCTATCATATACATACCATGAATCATTGCACAATGATCTGCTTAATCATCTACTCAACACTCTCTTGATTCTCAAGTTGTTGGTTCAAATTGTGATCGGGTGCAATGTAGTCACAATTCACATGTAGAGAAGTAGGAACGTGAAGATTCTTTCAATCTTTCTTCTCCCTTTCAAATTCCCCCATTTCAAGGCGATGCTCTTACATTCTTGGATGATTTCCAATCTTTTAATCTTGGTAGAGAATTAAATGAAATCAATTTGTTCATATTCGTAGTCTTGGGGAACAATCATTCTGATGATAATGTCTTAGTCAATGTATGTGATGATGAATGCCTAATTGCATCAACTGATCTTTCGGTTCCTAAAGAAGATGTTTATTTGACAGAATCATATCTGGAATCAGATCCAGCCAAAGAAAATGTTCTTATCGAAACGTCCTCTTCATCTCACTATCCCTTGTGCTCTCTTGTTTGTGATGCATCTACATGTGATGAAGATACTCGATGCTATTCAAGTTCATAATTGTATGAGTTCCATTCTCAATTGACACAAGGTAGTCAGGTTATCCATGATTAAAGAGAAATAATCACATCATTGAGTATCCTTTCCATCTCATATCATCTCTTGTTTTGCATGAAGACAACTCTTCAAATCGACTTGCTCATACATCTCTAGGTTTACAATCAAAAGAATCTTTCGACTTGAGTAATTGGGTTGTTGAAGTTGTAAAAACTTGTTGAAATTGGTGACAGAGATGGATACCATCCAGTTTGTAGTGGTCTCGTTGAAACCAGTGAAAGAAATGATCCTCACACCATGCATGATCTGATTCAATCTTTAGAATGCGATTTTACAATCCTTGAAAGTTTTAGGACTTGTCAAGGAGTTGACGCACTTCAACATATATTGATGCTTATGTTAGGATCTAGAAACTCTAATAAGATCCACAAAATAAGTCAGATCTGGTTTTTCTTGTAAAATTATTTTCTTTGCATGGTTTCACTCGATGTGAATTCCTTATTGAAAGAAGTTTGGTATTTCGAATTTAGTCTTTCCAACTTTCAAGGTTCAGACTCTGATAAGATTCAGGATTCTATTTCACTTGATTCATCTCCATGAAAATCTCTTTCTCTTAACTTAGGTTTGGAGTCTGTATCTCTCATAGAAGCATGGGAATGCGAAGTTGATTATTTCAAAGACTATTTTTGGCTAAAATAACCATGTCTATCAAATGAATTTTAGAATAATTAGCTCCTGAATTTTCTTTTCAATGTTATATTGCTAATATTTTTCTTCATCACACCTGAAATCCTCTTGAGCGCTAGTGAAAGCATGGGTTATTTGACCAATCAAATTCTTCTTCACTCATTTTACCCTGACTGGGTTCATGTGTTTTATATAATAGCATTCCTTTTGACTTCTTTCGACAATTACAATGCTATTGCAGTGTGTAACCAGTTACAACAAAATGGTTTGTTACACTCCTCACATAAGGAAGATGATTCTATCATGTAGATCATTTGTGAAACTATTCAAATTGATTTATCCTTGCTAATTACAAACCGAGAATTTGATGGTTTAATCAGCCCATCTGATCTTGATTCTATCTCTCACGATTGTCATTCAACTTACGATTTTCCCATCAGCACATCCAATGACAATTTCTTTACATCCTTTGATCTGTATGGTTTAAGATCTCAGTATCTAGCTACTTGTCAAGCATTTGAGGCACTTCCACACTCACTGATGGTATAATCTTGTGCTTCTAATTGAAAAATCATCTTTTCAAGGATTTTTGGATTTTCAATAGGATTGTTTCGAATTTCACAATCCAATATATGATTGCTTGGAATCATCTTACTTAGCAAGCTCGTTTGCTAATAACAAGTTTCGATCTTTTCTCATGCTTGCTGAGAAGGATGGTAAAAATGAAGATGCCTTCATAAGAAGTTTTCTAGGTTTGTTCATTTGTAATATTCATAGAAAATGTAAGATCACAAGTTTGTTAGAAGTAGTGGTTATGCCATATCTTTCTGCTGCTACGAAAGACCTTCAATTTTTTGTGCAATTTATTTAAGATCATATCTTTTCTGTTGCACATTACTTTATATCAGTTTTAATTGATCATATCTTTTTTATTGTAGGTCAGGAACAATTATGATGGCCTCACTGGGAGTTTCATTACACTTGACCCTGACCTTCTAGCTAGTTCGGTTAGGAGAATGTTTAGATGCATTTTAGTTTCCCCCTCTTACACTCATCCTGCACTCACTTTCTATAGTATTTCAATTTTTTTCTAGATTTTATCTCGCATTTTGTTTTTAGTTTAGCCTTCATTTGTTGTGTCCTTTTGATTTTGGTTTTATTGTTGTGTCTTGTCTCTCCTTTTGTGTTTTGTTTAATAGGACTTCACATGAATGGCATTCCCTTTGGCTCAAAGACAATGTGACCAAATAGAAAAGGTCTTTATGACACTGCAACATTTGGCTAACCATCATTCCTTCTTCTCCATCTTGTTTATCCTTTGGTTGATGATGTTCTAATAGAAAATACAATCCTTGGATAAGGAAAGCGTTTTGTCGAACCATGATATCTGTATCTATTCTAGAAACCTCATCCCTAAGATTGGTTCTTTATGTTTCGGTGTTCTCAACACTGATCCAATCACGTAGAGAAGGACAAGGGGAAATCTAAATGAGAAAACCAATATCAGAGGTCTTATATATACTTTTCTAAAGGAATAACCTCTTCTTCTCTCAATAAGTTGAGATCCCTCTTCCACCCATGAAATGAATAAACGTCGATGTGAGGTGAATACATTTCAATTAACTTCCTACATTTTTATGGGCAGCATGGAATTCACAAACAATTTACAACAAGGTACACACCTCCACAAAATGGTGTCACTGAAAGGAAAAATATAAGAATTATGGAAAAGACAAGGATTATGTTAAAGGAAAAGCATTTGCCAAATGATTACTGGGATAAAGTTATAGCTTGCGCAAATATTTTGTAAATAGAGTTCCAACCAAAAGTGTAAGGAACCTCATTCCTGAAGAAGCATGGAGTGGAAAAAAAACATAGTGTTACTCATATAAGAGTGTTTGGATGTGTGGCTTATGCACATGTTCGAGATGAGCTATGAAAGAATTTGGACAACAAGGAGCAGAAATGAAAATTTGTTGGTTATATTAATGAATCCAAAGCATATAAACTCTATAATTCAATAACGAAAATGGTCATAATCAACATATGTTGTAGTTCATGGAAGAGGAAGCATGGGACGAAAGTTTGGAGAAGAAAATTAATTTAAAAGCAAGTATACCACAAGAATATAAAGAGGAATTTGCAAGATCAAATATTTCTTTAATAGTTACTCCTCCTACACTTATTCAAGCTCAACAAAGCAATTCTCAGGTGACAGCTTCAACAAGCAATACGAAAACCTTGTGCTTTCAAGCAAATACTTCTCCAAACGCGGAACAAAGATCAACAACTCCACATTCTCCAAGTTCAACTTCAAGTGACACATCAAATCCATCTTTGGCAAGATTACTAAGACAAGAATTTACAAGTTTTAGAGACATTTTTTAGCAAAATGAAGAAGAAAGTAGCGCAGGTTTGAATTCTCTTTTTGAATTGTTTTTTCATCTAGATGGTCCAATTAATTTTGAAGATGTAGTCAAGGAAGAAAAATGGGTAGCAGTAATGGATGAAGAAATAGAGGCAATAGAAAAGAATACACAAGGGAGTTAGTGAATCGTCCACATGGAAAAGAAGTCATAGGTGTAAAGTGGGTCTCTAAGACCAAAAGCAATGTAGAAGGAATGATTGAAAGGAATAAAGGTTGGTTGTTAACACATATAGGAAACAATGTCAAAGAGATTATGCTAAGGCATTTGCACCAGTCACAAGAATGGAGACACCGAGGACAATTTTAGCAAGTCTCGTGCAACATAAGTGGAAGGTATATCAAATGGATGTGAAATCAACTTTTTTGAACGGAAGAATAAAAAACGAAGTGTGTGTGGAGTAACCACCTTTTTATGAGACAAGGTGTATAGGCTAAAGAAAGCTCTTTATGGGTTGAAGTAAGCACCACATGCATGGTATAATAGGATACATTCATACTTGTTGGAAAATGGCTTTAGCAAAAGTGATAGTAAGCCTACATTCTACATCAAAGAAAGTGATGGCAATATTTTAATTATGGTTTTATATGTAGATGATCTCATTTTTAGATGGAGTGATGATTTTCTCACTACTTATTTTAAATAAGTCATGAATAATGACTTTGAAATGACAAATGGACTATTAAGAAATCTTCTAGGAATAGAAGTGAAACAAATGGAAGATGGTATTTTTATTTCTCAATGGTAGTATGTATCAGACATCTTGAAGAGGTTTAAAATGCAAAAAATCAATCCTGCAGCGACTCCAATAGTCATGAGTTTGAAATTGAGCGAGGAAGATTGTAGCAACAATTTAAATCCAACACGATACAAAAGTATGGTTGACATTTTTATGTATTTGACTACAACTATGCCTTATTTAATGTATGCAATGAGTTCAGTTTCAAGATTCATGGAGACACCAAAGGAGACACATTGGAAAGAAGCTAAAAGAATTATAAGGTAAGTTAATGGAACCAAGGAATATGGCATTTTGTATGCTACAACAAATGATTTTAAGTTGGTTGGATATACTGATAGTGATTGGGCAATAAGTGCGGATGATAGAAAAAGCACATCAAGCTGTGTTTTCCATTTGGGTTTGTGAGTCATTTCATGAACTTCCAAGAAACAACCAACAATTTATCTTTCCACAGCTGAAGTTGAATGTGTCCCAGCAACAGGGGAATCATGTCAAATAATTTGGATGAAAAGAATGTTGAAATATTTATGGCACAAACAAAAAGAAACAACAAAGATTTATTGTAACAATAATTCTGCAATCGGATTGTCCAAAAACTTAGTGTTTCACAAAAGAGAAAAACGCATTGACACAAGGTATCATTTTATGAGAGAATTAGTCGATAATGGAGAAATTGTTTTGGAGCATTACATGTAGCAAGAATAGTTTGCAAACATTTTCATCAAACCATTGGAAACAGAAAGTTCTGTCCATACAAGAGATTGTTTAGGCATTGTGAAGATCAGTAATGGTAATTAATGAGAGCATTGGAAAATAATCCCAACCACTTCATTAACTAAACATGATAAAGCGCCATTTCCTGGAGTACACTAGAAAATTAAGTTGCAGATTTCGTTTTCTGATTGACGGAACGTGGAAGTAAATAGATCTCTGAACAGTGTACAACTTTTCCATCCGTGCAACTCATCTGTGAAACAAATCATTGGAAATATCTCACGTGGTTGGTACACTCATTGAATGCATGGCTCTTATTGCAGGGAATGAGTTTGTACTCCATTGTCATAAAGTACTGGGAAATTAATTTTTGTATGCATGGATGTTTTGCAAATAGTTGAATAATTTAATTTTAGTGTCATGAAACATGAAAAATTAGTGTGGAGAGTTGTAGCCAGGGTGCATAAAATATAGTTTGTTGTGTGTGTAAAATAGAGTCTGGGCAAAGCTCTATAATTCTGATTTTACAGTGTTTGGAGAAAATATACGTGGGTGCATAAAAAATGGTTTTTACTGTGTAAAACAGAGTGTTCATAAACCTCTGTAATATGGTGCTTTACCGTGAGTAACTAGAGCAGCAGTCTCCATCTCTGCTTAATGTATTTTTCTTATGATGAAATTATTATACATAGACATATTTTGGTATGTGCTCATTCTCAAATTTTTATTTCTAGTCTTTACCGTGCAATACTTTGTTTTGGATGGCTAATTCTGTATTTTTACTGTAGTTAAATTTACTTTATTTGGTCTACGCCGTCTTTCTTTTATCCTCTATCTTTACTACACAGGGGATCATTCTAACGGTCGCCGAAAGCTGCAGAAATTCCTCACACCATGTTATGCCCATAACTTGGCCATACCATATGTATATCCATGCATTAAACAAATCATTGACTGGATTAGTGCATTACTCTTAATATTTGCCTCTCTACATTAATCCCAATAAAGAACATGGGATTCCTTCTCAAAGGGTTTCATAACCATCAAATTTCATGCTGCTCTGAAGTATCAAGCCCTAGGTATGAACCCATGTGTATGCAGGATACAGGGTCTATTAATTCCTTTTGTGGAAGAGCAATGTTGATAACTGGCAGTTTCTTTTTGAATGAATAATTAAAATGAAAATTTTATAATCAATGGAACGACAATAAATTTCATTGGTAAAATTGAGTTAATTAAATATGTAGCAAACATGCCCGATAAAGAAGGCACTGTTTATAAAAAATAGAATCTTGACAGACCCATTTATCAACATTGTATGTATTGGTTACATGTCCCATTGTAGAATCACCATAGCACATCTGAGAGTATCTTAGACTGATGACCTAATCCACTTTTGGTAGGGCTACTTTGATACAATGCCTCCAAAAAATTAAGAATGATAGGGGCAAGGACAGAGTATCACATGTGCTGAACTCGGTGTTGTGATCCGTGGTGTCATGCCCTGAGGAATCGGGCGCCCCGCACGACGGGCGGGCGACCCACACGATGGGCGGGCAAGCCTTCACCCGACAACGTGCATGACCCGGGCGCCGGGCAAGGCACACAAAACATAAATTGATGGTTGATGGGCACGCACATAATGGACGGACGACACGAGGGCGTCCCGCGCCCGAGAGGCGAATGCCCTGAACGAAGTCATCGACGGAACGAATTGACACAACCGGTGGGGCGCGGCAACACACGGGCAGCAGGGGCGGGTCGTGCGACGACTGCCCCGAACACATACACAGGACGGAGAACCGATTGGTAGAGCGAGCGAAGTCCGAACTACGGGCGGCAGGCTGCACGAAGGTGCGCCCACCCACTCGGGCAAACGACCAACATGCGAAGGGACGGATGACACACGCGAAGAGATAAATTACATGGCTTATGAGCATATGGAAATGTGCGTAAGAGTAAGGATGTAATGGAGAAGTGTACATGGGGTGACCAACATGAATTATGGGTACATAATGTTATGGAGTCACTTTAAAATATTATACATGGGCTTATGAATGTAAAAATGGGGCAGCCATGTAAATACGCCCCCATTAAAACATAAAGAAAGACATGTATGGGCAACCGACATACTTTATGGAGCATAACGTATGGAGGTTCATTAATTTAATCCAAATGTAAATTATACGTGGGCTTTTTCACGTAAGAGAAGGTCGGCTTTAATGTAAATGGCCTTGAAACGTGGAGGGAAGATACGTATATAAGAGGATGAGACGGAGGCTCATTCTCATCATCATCTTTGCTTGAAGACACAAACATCTTCGCTCTATGGATCTTCGCATAAGTGACAAGATGTAGTGCGAAAGGCTCAAGGGGAATGCGCATTAGCTTATGTGCATGAAGGGTAGAGGACTTCGCATAATTCTGGTCGGTATATGTGGATAACATATTCGGTCGAGGAAGATTGGGTACACGGTGGACTGCAGTTTCGGTGAACGTCTTGGTGATCCGGTTGGGGCCCGTTCACGAACGAAAGGTGTAGGACCGGGGTATGGTTAAAGGCTGTTGCCTTGTGGTATAAACTCTGAAGCATTGGCTCGGTTAAAAGAGAGTTGAACGCATAGTTTGGTAGAGGAAAGTCGCATGAGGTTGCGCACTGTTTGGTGAATTGTAAGCCGGGCTTGGCAGCGAAGGGTGCCTAAACGAGATAGCGAATTAGACATAGGCCGCGGGCCTGCTATAACTCGGGTTGGTCGTAGACCTAGAATGATCCGAGCAGACCGTGGACTATTGTATCGATATTGAACCGTGGGTCTGTTGGAAGTGTTTTGGCTGTAGACTTGTTGAGGGTGTTTGGCCGTGAGTCTAAGTTGACCACGGACCTGTCATGAACGCCTTGGTCGAAAGCCTGGTGTAAACATTTGGGTCGCGGGTCTGTCATATCTTGGCTTCGGGCCTATTGTAAATTCGTGCAAGCCGAAGGGCGCACGGTATTGTAAAAAAATTGTCAACATTAATGATAAGTTGAGAGGGCGCACTTGGTTGGGAGTTGCCCCTCCCGTTACATTCGGTGTATATGTTTATTAATGTTGCTATTAATTGAATTACGAATAAACATGGAATATAATTGAGGAATTGTATTGCTGTTCGGTTATAAGTTTAATTCGGTTATATGCATAAGTTTGCTAGTTTTAAATTTACACTAATTCGGTGAGTGGAATTAAGTTTTGGAGACGAAGGCGTAGTCCACATACGCTCAAACCAAGCGTATGGTGGTGCCGCACCCGCCCAATAAAACAAAAAAAATATTGGGGGCGTGACAGATGGTATCAAAGCTCGGTTGGAGAGCTGGTTGAGCAAGAGTTGCTCGTGAAGACTTGGACAAGGTGCCGTGAAGTTGAAGCAAGTGAGCAGATCGCTCGTGGACGGTTGACAGGTGAAGATGGAGAACAATCAAGATCTTGTAACCTTGAAAGTTTATGGCAGAGATGTTCAAGCATTGGCAAAATTGGTCGGTCCATTTAACATTATATCGGCACGATTTGTGGAAGAAGCAGCGCTGTTATCTACCATGGAAGAATGGGAGATAAACCCATGGAACTTGGTAGTAGGTAGGGTACAAGATGTACCCGTACTGATGGAAGGACGCAGAGGACTGTTGGACTTCGTGGTAATAGATACCGAAGGCATTGATGTAATGCTTGGGCGAGAAGGACTTCTTCAGATCGACCAGGTAATAGATGAGGTTGCAGGTCCGGAAGAGGAAGTCATATCGACCGAAGATGTTGAGGACTTAACTGTGATGGAGGTCAGGGTTGAAGATAATCAAGATGAGCCCGAATCATGCAGCTCAGGGACATGGGCAGATGAAGGCATTCATATACCATGTGATGATGAGGAGATGAAGGAGGCCGAACTTGAATTTAATCAAGTTGAGACAGGGACATACAGTTTGGCAACATGGACGGACACTTACATGGGAGAACCACATGACGATGAAGACCCGATGGAGGCAAAACTTGGAGGTGCTCAAGTTGAACCAGGATCATGCTGCTTACCGACGTGGATGGATGATGACACTCACACGAACGTACAAGGTATGGCAAAGTATGAAGAATACAGATGGGAGTTCTCTATTGTCTTGAGCAGGTTGGAAAAGATGATGAGAGGATATCCCCAAATTCGTGAAGACCTTGCAGCCTTGGGAAAAAATGTTGAGGAACTTCTTCAAGCCGGTTGGACAATGGAGCAAGTAATTGCAGATTAAACTGTCGAAGAAGAGGAAGCTTTGATGACTAAAGATGCTGCAGACGTGACGATGGCCGAGGATGGGCTTGAACTTGATCAAGTTGGACCACGTTCGGGTAGGTTGCATACATGTATAGATGAAGGTGCTCCCGTGGAGAGACTTCATGACGATGAT